>RWJN01000034.1:0-132328 GCA_004332605.1 Steccherinum ochraceum
CTGCACGGAGTGTACGGAGAGGTATGGTACGGATTGCTGATCAAGGTCCCGACAGTCCCGATTAAGGTCCGCATGGCACCGACACCGGTACGGATAGCACGGAGTGTCGGAGAGCAATGCATGCGCCCGGCCATATCGGCCCGTCAGGCCGTAAACGCGCTAGAACATCACGTGCCTTCTCTCCGTCACGTGGCGTGTTCGAGTCGCGTCGCGTTCGGGCGCCAGCGTGACGGCGCGTTTGTCCCGCCACTTTCTCTTCTTTGTCACTGCCTTTCGCGTCGGTCGTCCCCAGTCTTCGTAGAATCGGCTTCAGCACAGTCGCCGACACATACCTGGGCTCTGAATAGCCTCACTGAGGCAGGATGGCCCTTCACAGCATCAAGGAAATCACAGGCAATGCGGCTTTGCGTCTGAGCCCACCCAACATTCCTAGTTCTCCTTCGCGTCGAGGTTCCGCATCGACGGCGGCCCCAAAGTCAAAGATATTAGCGATGCTCGATGCCGATTTGAGCAGCTTGACAAGGAGCGAAGCTCCTCTAGCTCCTTCGATCGCCAAGTCGAAGTCGGCCCCGGTCCATCACAATGTCTTTGTTGCAGGAACAGCAGGTTCGAGCGCAAGTGTCGCGTTGGCCGCAGGGTACGCAGCATATATTGGCATTTGCTGTTTATACGCGTCTTAAATCTCGTGATTCGTAGCTATTTCACGGACAATCGCGCGTTTGGCGACCCGTGGCCACCCAGCAACGTGTCGGTCGACCCCAGAGCTACAACGCGACCTGCCCAAAATACATCCGAACAAAGGACGAAGCCAGTGTCAAAGAATGCGAAGACTACAGAAGGCACCACCAGAACTCGCAGGGCACATGCAGTAGCGCAAGATACAGAGGCCATGGAGGTTGATGCATCTCCGTCATATACTTACCGGGACTATTCGCCCAAGCCCGCTCTTGTTTACACCTGTCACGAAGATGAAGCGAACGATCTTGTCCAATCACTTCAAGGGTCAGTTTCTTTTATCTTCAGAGCGTACTGGGCTGATTCATTCAACGTGACTGTAGACCTCTTGGATTCGACCTTGAATGGAAGGTGCAGTTCCGGAAAGGACCTGGAGGAACGATTGAAAGGCGCACGGCCGTCGTACAACTGAGCGACGAGAAGATGATCCTGGTGATCCAGATTAGTGGCATGCAGAGTGAGTGAAACCATGTGCAATTCGCGACATCGGAAGGTCTGACGCGTCGTGTTCTTCAGAATTTCCCCCCAAGTTGAAGGTACGTATCTGTACATTTCAGGCGAAGCGCTGCTGACTTTTCGACTTCGCAGGAGCTCATTGAGTCCCCACAGATAGTGAAGACCGGAGCAAACATCGCTAGTAAGTCTCGGAATACCGTAGTCTGTAGACTCAATCACGTCTGACTTCAAGCTCTTAGACGATGGACGGAAACTATTCAGAGACTTTGGCATCTTAGCCGCCAACCTAGTCGAACTAGGCGGTCTCGGACGTCAGGCTGATCCTGCCTTTGCACAGAAGAGAAACATAGTTGCATTGGCAACAATCGTACAAACGTATACCGGTAAGGCTCTCAACAAAGGTCCAGTGCGTAGCAGCGACTGGGAGCATGCACCTTTGACTCCTGAACAGCTGGAATGTAAGTGATAACGTGATTGTTGCCGAAGTCAGATAGTCTCACTTGTTACCCTAGATGCCGCCAACGACGCGCACTGCGCTATCACGGTGTACAACAAGCTTATGAAAATGGCGGTCTCTTCAGGACGCGTCCTCGAGCCCGAGAAATTCACCACCAACCTTCAACACGACTATACCACGGGGAAACTCAACGTCAAAACCACCCCGACACCACCTGCACTTTCACGGGAATCCACTGCATCTTCCATAGATTCACAGTCGTCTGGCGCGACCGCGTCTTCGAACCAACAAGGCGGAGCGTATAGGCCTAGTCCTCAGCACCGTCGGGCGTACGACATGTGGCATCACCGGAAGATGACCATGGACCAGATCCGTGCCGCATTGAGGTCGAAAGATAATCCATTGGCCGTGAGCACCGTCATGTATGCTGCGCTCGCTGTCTTTTACCGTCTGTCCCAGCTGACGAGCTCGTCTTTCCTACAGCACATACGTCGTTTGGGCATTGCAGGCAGATGCCACACTGCCGTTCTCCATGCCCCGGCTCAAGGAGTTCGTCCAGCTGGAGGCTGGCTCCTGGAGACGGCATAGGGATTGGATTATCACAAAGGACCTGGAGCAGAGGTCTTCGATGATGGTGGCCTGAGTGCTGCATTTGACCGTGTTCTGGGAGGGAGGCGACCCTATATCCTGTATCTGTATACCAAGCTAGACTTACATTTTGCTTCATCTTCTGAGATTCTGCTATCATGTATAATGGATCATACCCTCGCTGTAATGGAATATGTATGTATATAGCAGCTACTTATTCTTACATGCCATGTGCGGCGGTGCTTTTCCGCAACTTATGAATGAGCGCATGGGAGTCCGTTCCTTATGAATGGTTCCACGTTGACTTTCTCTTCTCTGCGAACGCCGACATTCCTGCGAGATGACGACAGTGTGAGCATCACCGCTTTCCATAACCACCAAAGCAGGACACGTACCCTCCTTCTGATCCTGCGTAGCAAACAACCCATGGAACAGCCTCCTCTCAAACCTCAACCCCTCCGCCAACGTCATCTCATACGCCGCATTCACCGCCTCCTTGCCCGCCTGCACCGCGACCTGGCTCTTGCTCGCAATCAGCGCCGCCATCTTAACGGCCTCCTCCACGACCTTGCCCTCACCCTCTGAGACGACGCGCGACACGACTCCCCAGGATTCGGCCTCGACCGCGCTGAAGTTCCGGCCGGTGAGGGTGAGTTCCATGGTGCGAGATTTCCCGATGGCGTGCACGAGCCGTTGGGTGCCTCCGCCGCCTGGGATGACGCCTAGGTTGATTTCGGGTTGGCCGAAGACGGCGGTAGGGGAGGCGAGGATGATGTCGCACATGAGGGCGAGTTCGCAGCCGCCTCCGAGCTGATGACGATGAATGAGCGTACACTCAGAATGAAGACATAACGAACTCACCGCATATCCACTGACTGCAGCGATAATGGGCTTCCGAAGAGCTGTGATCTTAGTCCAGTCTTCCAGGAATCTGTTCCGGTATACGTCCACAACTGATTGCGCAAGAAAACGTCAGCACGGAACGCGTGACAGCAGCTCCATGAGCACATACACGTCTTGTCCTTCATTTCCTTGATATCCGCACCAGCTTCGGAGCATGGTCAGCAACAGGAGCCTGCAAACAAACGGAGAAAACTGCACACACCAGCGAACGCCCTCTCACTCCCTGTCAGGACCAAAGCTCCAATCGACTCATCCTTGTCGAGCTCCTCCGCAGCCTCGTTCAGCTCCTTGAACAAGGGCGAGCTCAACGCGTTCAGAGCCTTCGGACGGTTGAGCGTGATGAGGCCCACACCCTCGGCTGGGCGCGAAACGAGAATATGCTCGTACTCCTTATTCGCAGTCGACATCGCGCGAACGTACAGACTGAGCCTTGAGGAGGATGCAGTAGGATGGAGGGACCGCGAGAAGGCGGAAGTGAGACGGAGGGAGGGGGCAAGTCGGAGGGACATGGTGGTTGTGGGTCAGGAGGCCTATTTAGCGGAGTATGTAGAGCTGCTATCCGGATTCCCTTGTGCAATGGCGTGGGTGTCTTGTGCCCGTCTTTGAGATTGGGCTGTTCGAATCAGACAGGAAGATTCTCCGAGTCTGTGTTTGGCTCGTTCAGTTCCTTGACCGCGTTGGACAGTATGAAGGAGCAGCATGCTCAAGTTATATTGGAAGCTGTAGTAGAACAATCACGGCAATACTTACGAGCATGATGACGATTCAGAGGGCCGGCAATCCGGTCCTTTCAGAACCCGAGATGCTTTCCGTCACAATTCCCAGCAACCAAATGTCATAATATTAATGGACTGTGTAATGCTTGCGATGCGCCGCCGACAACCGGGAGGACGTGTTGAAAGTTGAGGACTGTTTCACTGGTAGAAGTTGTCGAAGGCTCGGAGTCGGGTCCGTGTATTAGCTCAGGCTTTTTGGCTCATAAATGCACGAAATGAACGATAACCAGCATGAGGATCGCCTGCGAGGCATACTAAGACAAGTGCCGTGTCTTCTTGAGTATATCTTTGCGTAAAGGAGAAGAGCAAGTTGTCTGCATGTTTTGGGAGTGAAGGACACTGAAAGACCCGGATCTAGATCGCGGGGTACCCGATGCGATAAGATCGATGCGATAGGCGCCGCTGATGGCGATCTGAGTGATCTGCATCTGGTGGCGCTGTCCTTTGCCCGATCTCGGTCTCTTCGTCCTTAGCCGAGCCTTCCTTCTGGCTCTCTGTCTACACCACCACTCCGCTAACAGTGCAGTGAACGAGAACATACGCGACATATATCATACACTGAACTCCCGTATTCGTGTCTTGAACTGTCTCTACGCAACCGCCGGTCAGTCAAGTTCAAATTTATATCCATATGTCTTGCCCTGCCGCGTGTTTTGCTCTCACTACTGAATTAGTATGCAAGGGGGGCGTAATGTAACGCGTGCTTACCATGTTGTTGCTGTAGAAACGTCCTCTAGCCCCTCCCGTCGTATTCGCATCAAATCTTATATTGCGCTTGCAGGAAGTCCAGCACATTGCACGGGGTATAAAAATCGTGTCGTCCGTCGTACCATCCCTTAACTACTCCCTCCTTCCGTCCCCCACATTCCCCCATCCATTATGTCGACCTCTCGCGTTGCTCTGGTTACTGGCGGTGCACAAGGCATGGGCGAGGCTATCGCCCTTCGCCTTGCGTCTGAAGGTATCGACGTTGCCATCTTCGATATCAAGGGCAAGGAAACCCAACTCGCGAGCGTCGTCAAGCAGATCGAGGCTAAGGGCAGGAAAGCCCTCTGGATCGTCGGCGACGTAGCCAAAGAAGAGGACGTTAAAGGCGCGGTCGACAAGACCGTGGCCTCCTTGGGCAGCCTCGACATCGTACGTTATCGCGTTCCTGTATGATGTTCTTTTAAACTGACTCTGTACACCAGATGGTCGCCAACGCTGGCATCACGATGTTCAAACCCCTCATCGAGAGTGCGTATTCTCGCCGGCACATTCAAGTTTATTCTACGTTGTTAGCTAACCCGCGTATCTATAGCTTCGGTTGAGGACTGGGAGAAGATCCACTCGATCAACGCGCTTGGCGTCATGCTTTGCTTCAAGTATGCCGCAATCCAAATGATCAAGCAAGGTCGTGGTGGACGCATCATTGGCGCGTCATCTGGCTCTGGCAAGCAGGGTTCGTGTTCATCGTTTTTGAGACTCGTGTCTCCTTGATTTAAACGCTCTTTGCAGGTATTCAGAACATGGGTGCATACAGTGCATCCAAGTTCGCCGTCCGTGGTTTGACCCAGTCCACTGGTGCGCAATTTACCACTCCTTGACGAATTTCATTGACCGACGCGTGTACTGTGCAGCTCTGGAGCTGCGCCAACATAAAATCACGGTTAACAGCTACGCACCCGGATTCATCCTGACCCCCATGCGTGAGCCTCGTTTCCCTCTGCCGTCAATCTTTAGCTCTGAACGCCTTGATAGTCGCTCATCCCGATGACGACAAGTACGGTGGCCACGGTTCCGTAGCCAAGATGGTACGCCCACATCTCGTCGGTTTTTCTCCTCGGTATCACGACGCTGACTGTGTTTGAACAGGCCGCGAAGATGCCTCCCGAGCTTGAGGGCGCAAAGCCCGACGTCATCGCCGAGCTCGTAGCATACTTGATCAAACCCCAGGCATACTTCATGACCGGTATGTCGTACACAACGCGAAGTGCTTGTGACGTTGACTGACCTCGTTCCGCTCCCGCTCACAGGACAAACGTTGATCATCGATGGTGGAACGTTCTTTGACTAGACGAAAGAAGTACAGTAACGTGTTGCAATTGTATACCCCCCAAATGTACCCTGGACCTCTGATATATCCCTTATCTTCTCGTCACTCTTACCACGTCTTCCGACGGAACTGATATATGATAGCTATCGCATGCATCCTGCCTTGCTGTGGTACCCATGCATGCATGGCCTACAGCGTGGATAGCGTTTAGTACGTTTTCCGAAGTGCACATCCTACCAGGATGTTGTTGGAGGTGTAGTACTACGCGATAAGCGTTTGCAGTCCACTAACATTATCCTCGCTACCTTTCCAAACGATATTGAGTAAAAGCTGAGACTTTATACATCAAGTTCGCATACACGGACAGAATAACTTCGAATCGGTTGACTGGGTGGAGGCTTCACTTCCTTAGGGTTAGGGTTGCATCTCACGCGTCACAGCCGCAACATCATTCCTCTTCCTTAGCCTACCACCACCACCCGCTCACTTCTTCGCCGAATCGATATTGCTTGTACCCATTTTCTCTATTGCTCGTAGCTCGTGCAATCTTGTACCTTTGAATAGTAAGTAGGCGTACAATCAGCTTGAAAGACAGTCCTATAGGCTCTCGACCGCCCTGGCCCCACGTCAGGCTCAGAATGTCGCGTACACGAATCCATAGCCACAGCAGTGCGTCGGCGTGCCGCCATTCAGATGGTTAAATAAGTAGGGGCCTTTCCTAGGTATGTTGGCCATATATGCATTCTAACCTCGTCTGAAGAAGTGCAACCCGTTCTTAGGCACGTTGGTGGAGGCGATATCTGACGTTGTGTCCAAGAAAGCACGGCGTACCCGTATACATTCAACGTCGCAGTCTGTGATCCTTCGCACAAGCTATTGGTAAGCTGTATTGGTCTTGGCATGCACTGGAATCGCATGAGCTGACTGCCCATTCAAAGGCACAGCTGCCGACACTACCGATACCCCATAAGATCATGGTGAATGGCAGTTTGCCGTGCTCGAACCTCGCCCCTGTGAGCATATTCAGTGACACCAGTGTCAAACCAGATCTTCGCTTACGGAAAGCTTCCAGTTGTACACCCTGACGGTGAGAGAAGCGAAGGAGGCAGCGTGACCTAACGTGACCAAGAGGATGGTCTCTGTTCTGCTATTCTGATCATGGTCTGTGCAGATGGCTGCACTGCCCATGGTCATGCCAGTAGTAGAACCTGAGAGCTGTGTGGCAGGCGGCCAAACCTGGGCTTGGGATTATGATAGGTGTGTTTGCTTACACGTTGAACACGCTGCAGAGCTAAAGTGACGACGAAGACAAACTTTGGCATTCGACAGGGGCATATCATTCGTAAACGTTGAAGCTGTCTGTTTGTTACAGGATTTCGGACTTGCAATGGATCAAGCTGTTGGGGCTTTCATACTACAGCAGCTGCATAAGTTGCCGGCGGAACAGTCTTGGCTTTGACAGATACCAAGCATCCACGCTCTCAAATCTGACAGATCCTGGTTATGTGCTCAGTAGTCATCCTGGTAACTCAATACTAACCGACACCTTCTCCTAGGGTCGTCCATCTGTCGCATCTACGTCCTCAGAACACGCACGTTCCGGCCAAGCTTTCCGAACCTCCAAAATTGGGAGTTCTGCTTCTACCCCACTCTTCGCAACATTGAGCACTGCGCAGGTGGCTCATTGCTCCCGAAGTACGGTGTCGGTGGAGATATCCGGATCTTCAGGGCAAGGGACCTCCAATTCGCTCAAAACGATCATGATCATGGCCTCATCATACATCTGGAGTTATACGACAGATGGCTGGCTATGAATACCCCTCCTACAAGACCCCATTGCCTCCAGAGCGCTCTTCACACCGCCTTACGGGTATTCTTGGCAGGCCTTCCACCAAGACTGCGGACATTCACTCTATATCCTCGCGCCTGCCTTTCTGGAGCAAATCGGTCCGCGTGCGCATGTCAAAGTGGAGAGGGATGAATCAGCCTTACTACAGGACTGAATACCCCCGTACGCTGACTCCGACATCGATGTTCTTTTGCAATGTTCTTGCGAGAGCTTCGTGGCGTTTCCTGCCGTCTTCAAAACCCTGTCGGGAGATCCACACCCTTACTTCGGTGATGGTGGACGATGTGATGACCGATCTTCATGGGATCGTTTTCCTCCAGACGTCTACCTACAGCACCCGGCGTCCTCCCTAGAAAACTGTGAGTGGCTCAAACTGCGCACAACTCGCCTGCAGTCTCACTGAAAACGTTACCCACTCTAGCTTGAGAGCGTTCCGTACATCTTGAGAACCGTCTCCTTGACATCTTCTCCCGCCCTCCGCCTTCACTTCGACCGGAGGTTCCTGCACACGAGCATCGAGTACGCGCGCAGCTAGACTCCCAAACTAGCTCTCAGAGGCGTTCTCGTGCGACTGATGCAGAACCTCTGATGCTCACGATACCGTCCGTCTGTGAGACCGTAGGGCTCTCATACGGGCTCTCGTGAACCTGCAAAGGAAGCTTTTGGCTACCAAACGGGCTAACGATACTGTATACTCGTGAATTGCTGAGATCACGAGTCGCGGACTTGAGTGTGAAGATGCTCCCGTGTTGAGAACCTTCGGAGCTGTCTGCTATCTGCCATTGCTACATTATAGTGTGCGATGCTTGCTTCCCCGTGAGATCAATGGCGCACCAGGTGAAATGAATGGGATGGTTTTGCTTCTCGACCATCTCGACGTTTTCTTCGAAGGCTCATGATCCATCGGGTTGTCGGAGTGATGCTATCGCGGATCAGGTGGACTGAGATACCGGATGGCCATGACCTCCTCGGACGTCAAATTTGCGCAATTTGAGCGAGTTCGAGTCACCTCTGTAGTGGGGTATGGGTATGTGATCTATTGCCACAGGGTAGTACAGTTGCTAGAGAGGTCTAAAATGCAGGGTACAAGACTAAAAGGACATACTATGTACATACATAAAGCATAACGTGAGGTGGGGGTGGTATAAATTAGCAATACATCGCATGCGATTCGCTGCAAGAAGGCTATATGTGACAAGAATGGTGAAGGCAAAGTGCGGGTAGAAGACGTTCAAGAGAATCGTGCTGATGAGAGCAAGACGATGCGTGGGTGGGCGATCACCGGAGAAACAGACCAATCTTGAGCTCCAACGCCCGTTCTCGAACATGAATGCGGCGTCATTGTGGAACTAAACTCTATCTCCGAGATGCCGACGAAGGAAGCGGGCGTACAGTGGGAGGTGTCCGAGGTGAAATGACTCCGTTGCGTATGTTGTGCTGACCAACGTCGCACGTCTCGAGACCCAGTGACAACGGGATGTATCTTCGCTTCGAGGGTGCCGTTATTGCACGTTGATATCATCCGGACGCGACTGCTGCCCTAGATGGGTCTGCAGTGCCTAGTCCGAGGTATCACAGTGATGCGTGCGGAGCGAATGCCGAGGGGGGCGAGATGGAACGTTGTGCTGGATGGGTGGGTGTACGTGCGTTGGAGGGATGGGGTGAGATAGATACGAAGGGATGACGGGCTGTATGCGTCAGGGACAGGACACAGCGCAACGAGGCGTGGACCAAGCAGCGCGCGTCTACGTCAGTGTATCCGCGCCACTCTCGATGTCCTGGCACTTTGTATCCGGGTTCCGCGTCCAGGGGAATTGGTGGCGACATGTCTGTTGGATGCCGCCACTCCTCCGATGCTCGAAAGTCGTTGCATACGCGCCATGACCTCCCGTGCGAGCGACACCGTCTCCTTCTCTTCCTCGTATGCGGCGAAGCGCTCGTCCAGGACTTCTAAGACTTGGAAGTCCGAGGGATGGACGGAAGCACAGTGGGAATACCGGAAGATGGTGATGAACTCGTGGCGGAATATCCGCACGTCGGAAAACATGAGTGGGGAGGAGGGTCCTGATGGGTCCGTCACTGAATGAACAAAGGTGAGTACGCGCGAGAGTAGCTATGAAGGGTGGGGCGTACATTGAACGAGACACACCGAGCCTTTGATTTGTGCAAAGGCGAAAGGCATGCTACACGACGACGAAGGGATCGTCATTGGAATGGTGCACGAAGCAGACGAGCAAGCAATTGCAGCCATGGAAGAGGGTATGTCACGGAACTGAGGCTCGCGTGCTTGACTATAAAGCTCAAACCGGGGTGGCGATGCTCTCTGTCAGACAGTCGGATCGCGTTCGGTATGGAGTGATGGCACAGTAGGGATTCAGGAGGCGCGTTTGAGAGGTGTTTGGCTAGGAGGAGGTCAGTGAGGAAGGATGAAAGACGAGGGGGATTGGGAGCGGAAAACGGACCATGGTGGCGACGGCGGAGGGGCCTATATAGCCTTTCCGAAACCCATGCTTTGGCCACGCGTCCGAGATAATTGGCTGGGCTTGTTCATCCTGTGGTAAAATGTGAATATTCTGCGCTTCTGCCTCGCCTCGGTGTCTTTCTTCCAGTCAGATGCTGGCGGCAGATGAGAGATGCGATTCAAGATTTGGTCCCAGCCGCGCAGCAAGCGATCCGCTTCGCTTAGCTTCGCTTGAGAGCCGTCCTCCTCCGCGCTCATCCTCTCCGATCGCTCTCTCGGTTTTTCTCCCATCCTCTTCCGAAATTCTCTTCCTCTTCCACATCCTCGCCGGGAAATTTTCTCTGGCCATCAATATTGCCGTGTCTGGTGACATCGAGCTACCTCTCGATTTGCCTGGTACGCGAATTCTGCATCCTCCGTCGGGTGGCGGCGGAGGGTGCTCGGAAACAAAGCTGAACTAAGCAAGATGGGCGTGTGTTTTGCTTCTCTCATCGTCTCTTCGCGCGTTGCGACTCGAGAGACGCCTCCGTTGGGGCAGTCAGCTTTCTATGAAACTCTTTGGGCATGCCTGAACCCTCCTTCAGGAGCTCTGTGGCTGTGGCTCCAGCGCAGACGCTCCCAACTAAAGTATGTCTCGTCCATTCATCGACCGTCTCAGCTGAGGATTTCTAAGACAGCCCAAGGCGATCTCGGTATTCACATGTATCTGGATCTTGGACCACTGTCATGGCTGTTATCAGCTTTGCTATGACCTTTGCAGGAAGCTAATCTAAGTTTGTGCCTGTTGCGACTCCAATGACCCGTGTTGCACAAAGACAAACACCTGACGACGACCACGCTCGAGGCCTCGCAACGGACAGCCTGCAAGTTTGCAAGGATATCACAAACGCTTGATGGCTCCTCTTATCAGTGCACGTCACCAATCCATGCAATGACGCGCACGCGGAGATGACTCGCTTTTTGCTCTCGAAGCCATGATTCATTACGAATGGCTCGGAACTCGAGCAGCTTCATGCACGGGGCTGGCTAGTGGTTGCATGAACTACTTAGGTTCTGTCTCCAGAGTTTCAAATCATCCTACGAGGGATGTTATGCTGGTATCAAACAGGAGGATGTCGCGCTCAGTTGTACGGTGAGTACTCAGTCACCTTCGGGCGGGCCTGATCGTCCGAAGCTACTGTACTCTACGCTCTGCGCCCGGGGTGATCTCCGAACGTTCCGCTCCTCCGATCGGCGACCAAATTGTGAAGAACAAAATGCGTTTTGCGGCGCTGGTACACCCGAAAACAGGTCCAAGACAAATGGGTATGCACTTGTGGAGCCGTATCATGACTCGTTGCAAGCATGCTAACACGAGGTCGCTAGGTCTGGACTCCAACGACAATCCTATGTAGCCGTTGAACAAAGGACTTTCCACAAACATGTCTCCCATGACACGCGTTCGCGAGTGGCGTGTCGAACGGACAAAACGTGTATCTTCTCGTCTCCAGGTTGAATGCCTTCACGATCAAACGTAAACACGTGGCACGAGACCAGGAAAACGTGAAGGCGTAACGACACATATCGCCCTGGCCGTTTGAGAACGATTGCGGGGTGGTGGGACACTTTTCTCGGGTATATGACAGGGAAAAGACTTGCACGCATCGGCGTACGGAGACCTGCAGGTATATGTGGGCGGTATGAGACCGGATGATACCGGTGTGGCGTCCATATGTTGGTGCAAGATGCATCGGTCGGCGTGGTGCAACAGGCTGCAATTTGACGTACCGCCGGCGATGTGAGCTGTCATAGATTGGCAATTCGTGGGGTAAGGAGCGGTGGGATGTAAAAATAGAATCGTGTGGGCCGATATTCTGGGAGCGAAGGCCAGAAGGAGATGACTGCGCAAAGAGTAGTGGCCCACGCCCCGTGGGGCAACATTGGGAAGGTCTGTGAACATGCTGCGTAGGCACATAACAGAAGATTGTTTTGACTACCATCATAATTCCATGGTCTGAGAAGGATCAGCACTACATTCATATAGCGTTCCTTTCCTTCCGATGTACGCCTGCCGGTGCTACATCTTCGGAAGATATTCATACTGGTGTGTACTTCCGCCACATCGCCAGAACCGTGACATTCCGAGCAGGCCCGTTGACGTTCGTGCCGTTTCGTTGAGGCGGTTGAGGTGTGATGCACTCGCCGAGGTAGAGCGACATAGTAGATGCGCGGTCATCGAACGGTGTTGCTGTTTCGGGCGGAAGGCG
Source organism: Steccherinum ochraceum (assembly GCA_004332605.1). Lineage (NCBI taxonomy): Eukaryota > Fungi > Basidiomycota > Agaricomycetes > Polyporales > Steccherinaceae > Steccherinum > Steccherinum ochraceum. Next base: position 12,507 of record RWJN01000034.1, read on the forward strand.
GACACGGGTCCATGCGCCATGTCCTTCGACTAGAGAGGTTGAGAGAGATGTCACACTGACAGCCATGTAGAATTGATGATCTCGAATAGCATGGTGAGAGAGATACATGAAGAGATAAATAACGATCGACACACAACCGTCGAATAGTATCAAGACTGGACATTCTTCTTCTTTTCCGAGGGTACGTCGGGCAATGGCGTCAGCGAGCTCAGCAACCGCTGCTCCATCCGCATGAACATCGTCTCGAGCTGGCTCTGAAGTCTATCCAGTTTGTCGTCAATCGCTCCGACTCTGTTCTCCAATGAAGCCAGGCGTTCATCCGTAGTAGGTGGTGCGGGCTCCTCTGGATCCTCGATGCGTTCCTTGCAACGAACTAGAGGGTGCGTAAACATGTGTTGACCGCCGTACCACATGACTGTGCCTTTGAGCTTGCACACCTGGCAAAGACATAGGTCGCCTACACGAACGTGAGGTCAGGGTAATCGCCGCTACTCTAAACACTAATCACCACTCACCGGTACGCTCGCCATAGAACCAATCCAGATAGGGCTGAGTGTACGGGACCCCACAACATCTGCAAGGAAGGAGGTGATTTGACTCGCAGTCATCGCACAAGAAGACATCTGGACAGCATGAGAGCGCGAAGAAGAATATATCAGGTGTGTTGAAAGAATGCTCACCAGCTTGACAGGACACGCAAAACCAGCATGGGAGCTTTATGGCCTTCCGACATGTGTAGCACACGATACCCGACGGGACAGTAGGCAGTTCAGGAAGTTCTTCCTCCACAATTGTCTGATCGGGTGGGGGAGCATCCAGCGCTGGTACATCGAGAGGCAGATCGACGTCCTCGTTGTTTGCCTCCAGAAGGTCAAGTTGGGCAACAGCATCAGGAGCAAGATGTTTGGACGGAAGGCCAGTTTCTACACCAGGTTGCAGATCCGCGTCAGAGGTCTTCTCAGTGTTTTCCACATGCTCATTGACGATAGTGCCCGGGAGAACAACGGAGGGCGGATCTGAAGAGGGAACCACTTGTGGCTCGGGACGAGCCTCGATTAGGACTTCGCCATCGACGACGGTCTCGACACTGGCAGGGCGTAGAGAAGGCTGCAAGTCCTCGATCAGCTGTCGGCACCGTTGCAGGGCTCGATGGGCTTCACGATCCATCGCTGGCATGTCCTTCAGGTGAAGAACAGATCGCAATTTGACAAAATCGTGTGTTGGACGATGAGGTCTTTTGGGGCTGAGATCTGGGAGCTGCTCTGAAGTGATTTTTTTCTCGCCGCAGACAAGATGATCACAGAAGTTGACCGTTAGCCGTAGTTGCTTCTTCTCTGGACGACAGTCGAGGCACATGATCCGCTGGCCACCTAAGGTTTGCTTGCAAGATGAGCACGTTAAGTCGCTGATCATACAACTCAGTGTCGTTCTTTGCTGTGGTAAAGGCAACAGCAGGAGCTCACCAGTGTTTGGGCAGCGTGCCAGTCATATGGTCTCTCATACTTCGAATGAGATTGGCATGCTCCGGATAGATTGCTTTCCGTGTCCCGAGGAATTCTGCATATTCCTCCCCTTCTGGACGTCTTCCGTATGTCCAGTTTCGGAGATTCAGAGTCAAGTATCGTAGTCTGTGGTCACGTCGTGCTTTGAAGAACGACCACGACCACGATTCCTTTCGTAGCTGATGAATAGTCGCGCCGATAGCAAACTGCCACAACGCCCGAGGCTTGTTATCCAAGAACTCGGAAGGACTTGGACGCAAAGCCATCAAAGCACTCGATGTGCGGCGGAGGATGAACATCTGTTCGTTGTCTCCGGCGGTGGGTCTGGACCACCAAGCCTTATATCCTACTAGCGAACCACTCTCATCAATATGGCCAGACCAGTGTTCGTCCGAATACGTCGTGTTGACGAATGAGATGACAAAATTGACCCGCACTACTCCATCTTCATCTGTGTAACAACGCCCGGACATGGAAATCGGTGCCCCATCGAAGTCTCGTGTGACTGCTTCGAAGCGCGGCCCCGAGGATGCCAGCGACGGTTCGGGGCTCGGAGCAGTCCTTGCAGGACTTGGGGTCCTTGAACGTGACCGGTTACTGGAGGTCGACCGTGAGGGTGGCAACGGAGGTAGTTGAGACAAGGATATACTTGACGTCGATGAAGACAATAAGGACGTCGAACGGGAGGGAGGTAACGGTGGTAACTGGGACAGCGTCGGAGATAAAGATTGAGGATTGGAGTGGCGTGCTATCCATTCTGGCGAGGAAGCGTCTTGTAACTCGTCTCCTTTGTTGTCGTCCAGCAAAGGGGCAGATCCTGTGTTGCCTTCCGGATCATTAGAGGTGCTCCTGTCACTGCGCCTATCGGCTACATTATCCTCCTCACCCAAGGGGATCTCTTCATCATGAGGCTCGGAGTCCAGGGCTTCTTCGTTTTCTGCTACTGGAGATGTTGCGACTGCTTCAGGCGGTGACGCGTGGATGTTGAACTGCCACATTGTAGTCACAGGAAACTCAGAATCTGTGTATGTGTACCCGTTCCATTGCCCAATCCTAGGCGACGGACTTGTTGAGCGACAAATGTCGACAGAGTGGAGAGAGCACCCACAGTTCCAATAAAGGGCCAGGTGCACTTAAATCAGCTTCGGTCTTCACGAACTCGGCAGGTTCGTCGTAGCTCAGCACGTCATATTCCGCTTTCTCGTTCAGAGGATAGATCAAATGACGTTTGAGTCGCTTCATCGCCCGTTCGGATGGCATTGGTGTCATCCAGTACGACTTCGTTGATCCTGAATGGATCGAGGCATTATCGTCAGCTGCTGGATCCTTGTTCATGTCTGCTGCTTTCTTGTCGACATCGTCTGATGGAGGTTCGGAGAGCCTGAGTACCTCGGAATACCAATCAGATTTGTTCGTGAATGAATTCAGGTCGGAGAACGGCAACGTTTGCAGCTTTGACAGATCCCAGCAATCGATACCGTCGTGATAGTAGTGAAGCTGCGAACAACATTAACAACCTTCGCATAAATTTGTCAGAACCTTTGCTCACCATCTCGCACGCAACCATTTTAAACTGTCCCGGTACATCAAGCTGCTGCTGTTTGAACCGGTCTAAACCGGGTTGTCAGCAATGTCCAGACCAGCAGGCTCGGATGTTGGCTCACTTGCAAGATCCTCTACCCTAAACTCCACAGCCCTTTGGATCCATATATGGCTATCTGCACAGTCCCACAGTTCGTTGTCGTCCAGCTGCTGCATAGTCGCCAGCCGAAATAGCTGCAAATCTCGCTGCATTAGGAGATACATCATGGGTAAGACGTGCTGTAGTCTTGAAATTAGTATTTGAACGTATCTGGCAAGAATGACGCTGACCGTCTCGATCCGCCCCGGGCCCGCGACGACATGGACAGTGTCTAAGGCATCGATGTCGTAACGTATTTCCTTGAGATTATTACGGATCCGTTCCTCTTCTTTCTCGACGTACGGCCGGAATTTGTAATCAAGGTCGGGCAGGTCGCGCTTGCGCAGAGCAAACAAGAGTTCAGCAGCGTAAGGCCACACACGATCAAGGTAGTAGTCGGCCCAGAAGCGATTTCGAGGCAGCAGGGAGGGAAGGAGGTCGAACATGGCGGCGAAGATCTGGTGAATAGCGTTCACATATCGTTGCGCTGAAATTTCCCATCCTGATAGAGGATGTTAGCGGGTGTCTTTGCGAAGGAAGAGCAAACTTACCTACTGCCCAATAGGCTATCCAGTGCTGGAGACTGCAGTCAATTAGCACCCATGTAGCCCAAGGTATCAATGACACATACCTCCAATTGAGCTCCGCAGGGAGAGATTCGGTCAGGCGATTGATTTCTGCGACTGTCACGTAGCCAGAGCCATCTTCATCGAAGGCCTCCATGATTGGCTGCAGCCAGTTCAAGCCAAGATACTCGAATGCCCAATCATCGGTCGCTCTGATATCTTCTGCTGTCGTTGTAACCACCTTCTCTCCTGGAGACTGGAGCTCGTGCAAATCATCCCGAAAGTGATCTCGGAGGGTCAAGACGAAGAGCTTGGCCTTCACATTGCGCCTCCAATTCTAAATCAACAAGGTCAGCGCAGAACAGCCTGGAAATGGGTCCTCTCACCATCTCCTTCCATATCTCGCGAATATGCTGGAATACACCAGGTCAGCGGCGATGGTCGGCTTTCATAAAATTCAGTGCACATACCTCATTCTTGATCCTATCATGAGGTCCTTCTTTCACCGCCGTCAGCAAGCGATCGTTCTCTTCTCGAATGAACTTCGACAGCTCTTCTCTCAGCTGTCTCTGATACAGAACGAACTTTCCCTCAAAGTTCTCCAAATTCTTGACGATCGCAGACTCAAAGTCCTCCTGCAACTCGTCACGGAGATCCTTAGCGGAGAACGCTGAGCGTTTGTTATTGCGTTCTCCCGGCCGAGTCTCGATCGCGTTCTCAAAATCGTTGAGGTCCCGCAGCAGGCTTTCGTTCTTCTGGATCGACTTGATATCGTTCCCTTTGATCTTCTCCGCGATCTTTACCTCGTCCGAAGAAATGAATTTTTGAAAGATCTGGTTGAACACGGCCAGTCTAGATCACGCCAATGTCAGTACCAAGACGATTCATTGTGCTGTGATGCAAAACTCGCACTTCTCGTCCATAGATGCCAACTTAGTCTTGAGAACGTACACCGAATCCTCAATTCTGTCCACAGCACGAGCGGTATGGATGGCCAACGCTTCTTCAAACTGACCACGGCGTTTCGTGAAGGTAGAAACGAAGCCGACGAGCTTGGTTTCCCATACCGGTCCCTTCAACACCTTGACTACAAGTCTTTTCTTCGCGTACGTATCGCATGTGTTGGCACAATCTTTGATGTCATCCGCTGTGGACTCTGCAATTCCTTGCAGTCTAGCATCAATCGGAATGCCATCTGGACCTCTTTCCTTCGGGTCCCTCACGTCACGGAGCCTGCACCACGAGTAGTCAGTCACACGAGGCCGTAAAAACCAAGTGAAGTGGACGCACTGTACAAGAATAGCCATCATATCTTTCATCTCGACATAGAGAGATCTAATCCTCTTGTCATTCTCTCGTCGGATCATCTCCATTGTGTAGACGGCCTTGAAAGCGAGTACAGCGACTACAGATGTACACTAAGCATTGACAGACTCATGTTGACGCAAGCAATAAATACACGCACCTGTAACGACCGGATGAATCCTAGCGACTTCGTCAAGCCCCTTCATCAACCACGGTATGTCTTCCATGAAGCTCTTCAGTCCCGATTCGATGGCCGTCATGGCTGTGTTCATATCGACCGTGGCTTTGATTACTTGTGCAGTCTCCGACTTCTCGCCTGCAGATGAGAACATGTGAAAAAGTTAAGTGGAAACAATAAACAGCGCGACTCGCCCGTCTGAATCTGATTCAACGCCGATTCCCGCTTACTCTTCGTTGGTGGTCCAGCTTGCAGACGTGCTGCTACCCCAGTCGCGGCCAAAGTATCCACAAGATCCATGGCAACAGGTGGTACGGGTGCTTGAGGACCTTGGTGTCCGTTGACGGGCATTTCGGGAGAGCCAGAAGAACTCGAGCTGGGTTCCTTCGAATTCAACGTGTCGGGAACTGGCATTTGGATAGGTACGGGCATCTCAACTGCAGCAGACGAAAGGAATGGCTCCGGCATCGTGACATCCTCTTGCTTCGCGACTTCATGCTCGAATGACATTGGGGACTGTACCGGAAGGCCTTCCGAATGTTGTTTCACGATGGGGTACTCGCCGTTGGTCTTGAGCGAGCCAAACTCCATATCAGGAGGCGCAGAGAATCCACGCGTCGCGTTTTTGGCCTCGTTCTTGCCACCGTTGGTGCTGGTAAGTCGCTGTCGCCATTTTCGCAAGCTGAGGTTACCGTGGAGGAAGGGCATGCGAAGGAGGGGAATTCAACGGTGTCGGGAAGGGTGATGCTGGCCCTTCTTGTCGTCGCTTTGCTTTACATAGTCCAGCGGTCCGCGTTCGTCGTCCTGAGACGTCGTCCATAATAGAAATCGCTGGCGGTAATCAGAACGTTGTGCTAGCCATGCTTGAACCGATGCTACCTTGCATTCTCTTGAGCTCCAGAACGAATGATGGGATCTTGGTAACCCGGTGGTAAATGACTTGAGAGACGCCCTTGAAACATCGATGACTCCACGGAGACATTCCTACTTCGGCACGACCTTCGCATGGTGGTGATATTTAAAGAGAGAATGAATAGAAAGATGGCGAGACAGTAGCAGAGGAAGAGAGGCATGGAAGAAACGTTAACGAAATGACCACTTGGCAGAGTGACTGCACAGTGCCGGGTGCAATTTTCGCGATAAGATTGTAGGGCGTCTGATCAATTTCGGATCAGTCTTTTGCTCCCGCTCCGAGGTCGATCAGGGTCGATCTCACTGTGGAGGAATTTGAACTGCTTTTGAGTCCGTGTAGCCCGGATGTATGTGCTACAAAGGAGTAGAGAAGGTACGGTACAAGGGTTATGAATGGTCACCTATCCTTCATCTTCATCCTCATAGATGCTGCTCTTGATAGCACACCTCTCCGAGTTGGATGAAAAAACTCAGACAAGTGTTGATCGTCTCCTCTTGTCCTAACGCGACCCACAATGGGACACCGTCCTCCAAACGGACGGCGCATGCTGTACTCAGAGGCCGTCGTGATAGCAGCCTTTATATTTTGCTCGCCTCATAGCTTTGGCTGCATCTTGGTTAAGAAGGCAGATGCCACGGTTTTCCCAGAGTGAAAGTCTGTCACCTGTCGCCGCGGAGTAAGAGTCAGTTCAACTTAATCGAATTAACAGTGCGGTCAGGATCACCTCGCAACGAGACGTCATGATTCGTCCCCCAAGGGTCACAGATGTACTCTCGATGCGTAAACGTGCACCACTGAAAGACGCAGTCTCATGAGTCAACGTGGGCTTTCATCCATCGAATTGATGCTCAACTTACAGAGGTGCAGGCGCGTGGAAGGTGATGTTCATAGCTTGGCTAACGCCTACCCCGTTTGTACCCTGCATTAACCCCAAAGCCACTAACGGCAGGGATGCGCAGCTGAAGGAGATAGATTGAGTTCACTCGGAGGTCGTACAAGATGACAGAGAACACTCACTTATCAATCATGTAGCATATGCATCCACCATGCATCAGGCCTGCGCCATTCAGCATGTCTACGACGAAGCAAACACGTTAGCTCGGTTCTTCCTTACTTGAGACACCCAACTTACTTTTGTTGACAGTCACATCTGCGACAGTGCATGCTTCCCATTTGCTGCCTTTCCTGTGGATGTCGACGCTGGAGATCCTGATTGCGCGTCCTGCAGAGTGCGCGAACGCGTCTGGCTCTCCGACACCGTACGATCCGAGAGTGTTGCTGCTCAGCTGCTTCACGTAGTCTGGCGCATTTCCTGCAATCTTGGAGGCGTCGCCGTATTGTGGGAGTGCAGCTGGGTCCACCCAAGCTTGAGATCCAGACAATCGTGATTCGTAGACGGGCATGGTTGAATGCCAAAAGCGAAGTTGTTGCAGATGATGGTGAGTTGGATGTAACGGCGTGAGCTGGAGCTGCGGGGGGAAAGGAGTTCAGGAATGCTCGCTCGATATAAGTACCGTCGCATGGCTCTGGCGAGTGGACGTGTGAGGAAACAACAGAGAGTATCAAGAGGTATCATTCTCGCGTTCTGGCGAAGTCGAGAAACGAATGCATGACCGTGAAGGAAGCCGGAGTCAGTAGACGCACCACGATCCTCGAGCGTTCCCATACGCCAACTCACCCACCCACCCTTTCCAGGCTGTCGACAGCCTTCCATGAAAACACCGCTGCCGTAGATGCCGTTCGTTCTGAAAAAGTCCATCGCGTCAACCAGACGTGAACAGAACATCTGACGCATACCGCATGGTCCAGACTTTCATGAAGAAGGACGCTTTGGAGGGACTCTGTTCGGTTTCTTGTGAAATTGTGCCTGCATCAGACCGCTCTGGTGAGAGAGAGAAGAGAACGCGCTCAGAGTATGCTATTCGTGGCGGATCCTCGCGATGCAGCAGGCTCCGCAGTACCCACTTTTGGGTCAATGTCGGTTCTTCGCCGTATTGCATCAGGACTATATCCGGGCGCCCTGAAGGGACGCGGGGAACGCCAGAAGTCACTTCAGCAAGCTTTTGACTTTGTGAGCTAGACGGACTGGAAGCGGATCCGACCCAATAATTGTGAATGAGCTGCGGTCCCTGATCGACATATGTATGCATCGTCGCAACACACACTTCATCGTCGGTCAATGAACTACAATAGTGTCATGAGATGAGCCGTGCTTCCAAAAGTGAGAAGGCTCACCAGAAGCAACATCGACAACGCGACGATCGCAGCAAGGTTTGCATCGTACAAAGATGCGACTCTGAAGGGTCAGAGAGGTGGAGCGATTGAAAATAGTATCATGAACAACAGAGCGCGTCGACAGTTCTACACTGGAATACAATCATGCGTCTACAGAGGATCTATACTCAAAAAGTAAATGGATGCAGTGTACGATGCGGGGCATAAAGAGACAAAGTGATCACCGATGAAGGAAGCGACGCGTCGTAGGAATGTGCCAGACGAGAAAAGGGAGCTTAAGCCGGCGTACCGTCCTCCGTCGCACGCGCTGCTCGCCTTGCTTTCTTCGCTGCGTTGGCTGCGGCCGCCTTCGCCTTCTTCGCCTCAGCGCGAGCGATCTAATGAGAGATCAATAAAGTGCCTTAGTACGTGTCGTAAGCTCACGTACCGTGTCTTCCTCCTCCTTCCGCTTGGCCTCTTCTTTCGCCTTCTTCTTCTCTTCCTCTTCCTTCTGTTTCGCGCTCAGACCATTGGCAGCACCAGTCTTGCCCTTCTTCTTGGCCTCCCTAGCCTCCTTCTCCTCTTGCTTGATACGCTTGATACGAGGGTCTGCGGCGAGTGCGAGGTCGACAATGCCACGAAGACGAGCGGTGTCCTCCTTCTTTCTCCGGGCGCGTTCAGACTTGTTCTTCTTCTCCGTGTATCGCTTGTCATCACGGCTATCAAATAATTGTGAGCTTAGGATGCATGCATGCATCAAACGACGAGACTTACTTGTCGCTACCTTCGTTGATCTCCTTGTCGAGGTACTCGAAGCTTCTCCAGCTGTCGAAGTTGTACCAGAAGTCGTAGAAACCTTCTACCTCTTGCTTGGACGCATCGTACGCGCCGAGCATAGGAACAGGTTGCTTCCTGCTGAAGCGCGCTTCACGCTCGAAGACGGGCGCAAAGTTCTTGAAGAAAAACTGGGGGTCCTTGGTATTCTTGATTTGCTTTTCGGTGGGCACTTCCGATTCGAGATCTTCGTAATGTGGGTCAACAGAGTCGAATTGGCGGCGTCGTTCGGGGTTGGTGAGGACCTCCATGGCCTTTTGAATGCATTTGAAGAATCCATCGTCGTTGGAGTCGCCAGCGATGCCGGCCTTTTTGTCAGGGTGGTGCTTCAGAACTTTCTTACGATCTGAAACCACGCAATGAGACACAAGATGATAGATAGGCGGAGATGACTTACGAGCAATTTTGATTTGGTCATCGGTGGCTTTGTACCGCAGATGCGACAGACCGAGTACGGCATAGTGGTCTTGTTTCTGTACGGCAAAAATTGCGAAACATGAGGACGTGGAACAGTGGCGGGTAGCCGATTTTTCGTACCTTCCACTCTTTTGCATCTAGAGTCAACAGATCTTCTGGCTCCTCCTCGTCCCCTACACCAAGATCGTCCTCGCCGTTCGCTCCGGTGCCGTTCAAGCCCAGACGTTCGTTCTCCGCCTCAACATGCTTGTCGTGTTCTTCGAATGTGAGTTTATGTACCGCACGTTTTACGTGTGCGAGATACGCCGGACCAGCAGGAAGAAGTCTGCGTTCGACGAGTGCTGCAGATGAGGTTGATCAGCGAAGAACTTCGTGCAAGAATCTCGGGCAAAACGCACGTGAAACAGAGTTGCCCGATGGTGCTGGGGGGTTCCAGTCGGATTTGAGGGGTGGTGGTACAACAGAAATGTCTATCGTATGGGCCATAACGAGGGGAAAGGAATGTCGAAGAGGGAAGAGTTATCAGAGATTCAGAACAACCCACTGCCCGCCATCCTCGCTACTGCAAAAATCTTGGGCGGCTCTGTCTGACATTCCCACGCTTCTTGGCGCTGTGCTCAGCCTGTCCTTCTGGCCTCCTCCTTTACTGTAGTTCAACGTTCACGTCGCCTCCGTTCTCCTCAATCCTCGAAATTTCGTATTCTTGCGCTTTCTCCCTCTTCATCCGAAATACTCCATGGTTCTCAATGTCAGTACAAGTTTCGACGGGACGTTACCAGGACCGACGCTCAGGCCGCTCACAATCAAGTAGGCAGGTGCCCTAACGCCCGCAGACTAGGTGCCGGAAATTGGCATACGTTTGCATATCATGAAACTGCAGGACTAGCGACCTGAATTGTTCTAGCGAATAACGATATGAAAGATCAACTATAATATGGCGCCGTCCTCGAAGTTCTCGTCATATTTTCAAGTCATCTCTAGGACCCATCTTACACCATAGGTGCCGCGCCCAAAACGTGCTGAATGGAACGGATCGGCGTTTTCCAAACTCGCCTTGTACTCAGTACATGTACGTGGGTTTAGATCATATTGAGCTTCTCTTCTAACCGCCCTTATAGTTGGTTTCTGCTGTCGTACCATCCTCCCTCCCCCCACTGCTGGAAAACGCGTTCTGCAACTGAGCAGTCGAAACAACTCGTATCTCCTCCAGACAACATCACAACATGGCGACTACGGCTCCGTTCTTGGAGTTTCCGGTCTTATACGGCAAGCTTGATTTGGAGAGACAAAGTCTCGAAATGCCCGGAACCAAGCGACCAGGTCAAACCGGTGCGTGTTCCTCTTACAGAAGTAAACGCGTTCGACTGACGTCAATCTGCGACTCTTTAAGCTCATTATCGAAATGGTGCGTCGCTATGCAGCTCTGTGGCGAGACGCTGGTAGCTGAATGCTACCCGCAGCGTCGCATCCGTTCATTGAGGCCAACTCTCCGGGGACGATACACAACTTCCATGAGGTTTTCGAGAACGGCTTGTATTACAGCGGAGCCGAAGCCTTGTGTCTTGGGGAGAGAAAACTCATCTCCAAGAATCCTGTGCGGTGGAGCGATTCGTTTGAGTGGCAAACTTATGGTACCGTCGACGCTCGTCGACGCGCCGTTGGTGCTGGTCTCTACAAGCTCTTCCAAGACGGGACCCTCAGTAGTGGTGCTCTTCGCACAGTGGGCATTTGGAGTCGAAACATTCCTAGTGAGTTTCATGCTTTGTTTCGGCCGAACGTGTTGATGATTGACTGTCGACAGATTGGCAGATCGTAGATCTGGGACTACATCTGTATCATTTGGTGAATGTGGCGCTCTATGATACGCTGGGCAAGGATTCAGTCGGTGAGTCGTGCTGCTTGATTCTCGACGAATGATACTGACTTTCTGTGCAGAATACGTGTAGGTTCTTGCGATCTTCATTCTGCTGTTACGAGTAGTGACTCTCTGCCACAGTATCAACCATGCCGAAACCTCTATTATCTTCGCTTCAACCCAGAACATCCCGCTTTTGCTTGCGCTTGTGCATAAGGTGCCATGCTTGAAGATCATCGTTGCTATGGAAGAGCTCGAACCGGACGTGAAAACAATCTTAACTACTTGGGCACAGTCACAAAACATCAGGTTGATGCTGTTCAGCGAGATCGAGGAGCTGGGTAGTGTGCCGCTACCTCCGTCAGGCGAGGCCATTGCAACCATATGTTACACCTCTGTATGTATTTTATCCGTCCTCATATTACTTTTGCTGATCTGCTTGCACCCTCCAGGGGACCACTGGCGTGCCTAAAGGTCTGTTTCAGTCACATTCCCCGATTTTCGTTCGTGTTTAAGTCTAACGTTTTCGTCAGGCGCACTCTTATCACAACAGGCTATGTGCAGTGCAGCTCATTGTCTCATGTACGGAGCCAAGTATGAAGGAGAGCCTCTCGTCGAGTTCTCCTACCTACCCTTGGCCCATATCTTCGAAGTAAGTCATACACTGAGCCCAGCATTCGCGTCTTTATCTCATCGCGTCATTCAGCGTATCGTCGCACTCTCAACGTTGACAGGTGGCGGTTGTATTGGTTACGGGACAGGCGACCCGCTCAGGCTCATCGAAGACATGCAGCTCATCAGGCCAACCATCCTCGTTTCGGTCCCTCGAGTTATGAATAGAGTGGTTGCTGCCGCCATGGCTACTTCTACTGCGGGCGGATTGAAGGGAACTTTATTTAATTGGGCGGTCCAGACGAAACTCCAAAATTTCCACGCGAATGGAGAGACGAAGCATTCACTTTGGGATCGAGTTGTGTTCAAGAAGGTAAGCACTTGCGTGAGCGTAAGATGTTTTTTGGGTAGCTGACAGCGAGTTACACCAGATTCAAGCTGTGCTTGGTGGCAGAGTCAAATTGCTGGGTCTAGGCTCGGCGCCCATGAGCCCGGCATCTTTGGAGTTCTTGAAGATTGCTTTGGGCTGCGATATCATCGAAGGGTACGTGATATACTTCTGCTACCATATCTCGCCTGACAATTCTTTTCAGATACGGATGCACAGAGAACTGTGGTGCTGGTAGCCGTGCAAACGCGCCAGACTTCACTTCCGCGGGAACCGTTGGGCCTCCTAACATCAGCATGGAGTTCAAGCTGGTCGATGTTCCTGCTCTGGGGTACACCAGCGAAGACAAGCCGAACCCCCGTGGAGAGATCTGTACTCGTGGCGTCAACAACTTCAACGGCTACTACAAAGGTGTGTTTTATCGTCGATTCGGTGCTCGCAGTCCTTGATATTGATGATCTGTAGACGAAGCAAACACCAAGGCCGCGCTGGACGATGAAGGCTGGCTGCATACCGGTGATGTTGGTGAACTGGACTCGAAAGGCCGCTTCACGATCATCGACCGCGTCAAGAACATCATGAAGCTGTCGCAGGGCGAGTACGTCGCGGTGGAAAAGATCGAAAGCGTATATAGCGCATCGCCTGTAGCTGCGCAGCTCTTCGTCTATGGAGACTCTTTGCAGTCGTACCTCATCGCTATTCTCATTCCCGATCCGCTGCAATTGGCTCCTATCGCGTCCAAGGTGCTGGGTACCACCATCTCGCCCACAGAGACCGAGACCCTGAAGGAGGTTGTTCAAGACGAGAAGGTCATCGATGCGCTCTTGCATGAATTGGACAGAGAAGCCAAAAAGAACGGCTTGAAAGGGTTCGAAAAAATCAAGCGTATACACGTCACTCTTGATCTCTTCACTGTGGAGGAGGGTACGATCACGCCCACGCTGAAGATTCGTCGGTGAGTGTTGTTCGAGTCGTATTGTGAATGCGCACTGACGGTGCATTGGACTTCAGTAAAGAAGCATACAAAAAGTACAAACAGGAGATTGATACGATGTACGCGCTGCCGGAACCCACTCGGTCCCCGCTGTAAAATATGTGCCGCTTGACGTTTGTGTAGTCCGTCTTGTGGTTTTACTGTATGCCTCTTGTGATACTGGGAGCTGTGTATGGTGCTCTCAGAATCATATATAAGGTCGGTGTATGCTCCTGTGTTCTGCTATGGTCTTTTGTAATTTCTTAACCTGATAAATTCACTGCACTACATCCTGCTCTTCATTCGCTCATAGAATAATAGCAATACATTACTGATGGTCTATAGACTACGGGAAACACGAATCGCCAGGATTGTTCTACGGATACAATGTTACGCTCATCTAGTTCAAAACATTATGCAGTAGCACTGGTATACAGTAAGATGGCAGCAATGCAGGGTATCAGCGAAAATTGAAACCTCCTAATCCCGTACAAAGATGAGAGAAATGACGATCATGATCCCATGCATACCCAGCACACTCCAGAGCGAAGCCGCGTATCCCTGATGCTGTGACAACGCGTCCAGAGGCAGTTTCTGGTTTACGCTCAGTGAGATCGATGAGACGATAGCAATGCCGATCGTCGAGCCGATCTGGAAGGACGTGTAGAGGATGGCACCGACGACGCCTTCTTCACCTTTCGGTGCGCTCGCCATGGTAGTGACACTCGCGGCAACGTACGCGACCGCGATACCGACCATGTTGATGATCATACCGGGGAAGATGTGCGACCAGTATTTGTCTTCCGTGTCTGCGAGGGCGAAAAGGGTGACGCCGACGGCCATGAAGAGCTGTCCGGCTACGAGGAGGATGCGACGGGGGACAAGGTGGCCGTAGGAGCCGGCGACAAGGGTGGAGATGCCTCCAGTGATACCGAAGGGAAGGAAGTGGAGAGCGGTCTTGATGGGAGACCAGAGGAAGAGGTCTTGGAAGACTTGGACGAGCTGAAGTTCACCTGCCAACAGGTTCCAGTAGACACTGAGAAACGATGATGAGCTGCATTGCCACTAAGAGACCTGAAGCGAATTACTGACCTCCATGCGTAGAAGAACATCACAGCGAAGTTCTTGTTGAACCAGGTACGAGGAGGTATGGCAGGGTCTTGCACATATCGTTCCACGAAGAAGAATCCGACGAAGAATACGATGGACAGGACGAGAGTGGCAATGATTTGAGGAGAGCCCCAGCCCCTCGCTCCGCCGTCAGAGACAGCGTACACGAAGAGGATGAGACCACCGGTGAGGATGGTAATGCCAGGCACGTCAATCTTGCGCTTGACCGTGTTCTCTTGAACAGTGACTTTGGGCAGGAAAAAGTATGCGAAGACGGCGAAGGGAATGGTAGCGATACCAATGAGGTAGAAGACCCATCGCCATGATGCCTTGGCGACGAGAATCCCGCCGAGTACAAAGCCAACAGAGTTTCCAATGGCACCAAAGGCACCATATAGACCAAGAGCGCGACTCTGCTCACTCGGGTCTGGGAAAGATTGCACGATCATGGCGATGGCGGACGGGATGGTCATAGCCGCACCGAGGCCAGACATGGCGCGGAAGACGATGAGCATGATGGGGTCAACACTGACACCGCAAAGGATAGAGAATACGCCGACGGCGAGGTAGCCAACGACGAACACGGGTTTGGGGTGGTATATGTCCGAGAGACGGCCAGCGGGAACTTGGAACGCGCCGAAGGTGAGAGTGTAGGCGGCGAGCACCCATTGCAGCATGCCCAAGGTAAAGCCGAGATCTTTGCCAATCTGAAATTCCGGTCAGCAACATGAAGAAGACCTCAACAAAAAGGAATGACGTACAGAAGGCAATGCAGCTATAGATGCACATGCATTGAAGATATCGAAGAACTGTGCTGAGCACAGAACGGCAAGGATAGCGGCCCTGCGAAGACCTTTTGGCGTGTCTAGTGCTGGCTCTTCCGGTTGTGCCTCGACAGATGACGTGTCGAGCTTTGGTGAAACTTGTTTTTCACAGTCCTCTACGGGCGAGGAACAGCGAGTAGATGAGGCAGTAGATGTAGGAGAAGACATCTGTAGAGGGAATGGAGGTGGCGCTGCCTGAAAAACTGCTGTAAGACGGAGACTGGGGAGTGTCCGCCATCCGTGCTCCAGCTTTTATACATGTCGCAGTTCTAGAGAAGTTGAAGTGCCTTCAGCGAATGTACGCGCAACACCGACCAAAAAACGCACCTCAGCCTATGGATCCCTCCGACCGGAAGTAGAGGCATCGTCGAAAACGTTGGAGGATGAGTCAACGTAGTTCTTCGAATTCATCGTTCGTAGATGCTGAATAATCAACATGTCTGCGAAGAACCCACAGCTTGAGTCCGAACGCACAGTGGGAGTATGACAGGAAGCCAATAGGAAGCCGAGAGAAGGTGGAAGTTGGCAGATAACCCACCGTACCCCGAGCAGACGCCTTCCACAACGCGGTGGCAGCGCGGACCTGATTATGCATCTCTTGATGGTACTTACAACGACTTCAATCTGTGTAATACTCTGGAACTTTGCAGAAGGATACTCAAAAGAGTCTATTGAGATGATAGTACGATCCATACAGACACATGAAACTACTAAGAGATACAAATCCAAGAACCAAAACCAGGCCGATCTATGAAAGTCCTAGGGCGAGACCAGAACACTACACCGAGAAGATATAAAGACGATATTGAGGATACAAGGAGGAAAGAAAGACGAAAATGGATCGCGAGAGATGATACAAATCTGAGTCCATGAGCTCGAGTCCACAAATGCTAAGGGAGAAAGAGACAGAATGAATCAAGGCGAAGTCCGAGACAGAGATAAATCAAGGGTAAAGACAAAAGAAGATACAAGAGATACAAGAGGAGAGGAACTCGAAGTCGAAGGAAAAAGTAGTAAATCCAGAAGTACAAATCTAGATGGTATATATAGCGAAGAAGAAGAACCAAGCGACGACGACTCTGAGAGGAGGAGAAAATACTTATGACGGGATATGGAGCACGACGACGACGGTTGAAGGAGGGGTGGGCGGCTGAATCCTGAGACGACGAGGAGACGACGGTGGCAGTGGTAGGCGAGGTGGCCAATGACCGACACCGAAAGCGGCGGAAGGTAGAGGTGGCGACGACGGCCAATTGAAAGCGAGTTGCGAGTGACGAGGAGCACTTGGAAGCGAGAGCAGCGCGGACGATTTGCGAAAGCAAGGACTCATGCGAGTAGATGAAGCGGCGAAGGCGAGTGGAGGTATGTGAAGGGATCTGAGAGAAGGTCCAGTGAGTAAACGTCGTATGTGTCAAGAAAAGAGAAACTTACAAGTTTATGCGAAACGCGATGCTTGCCTGCCCGGAATTAAACACGGGACCCGGGGTAAATCACGGGTTACATGAGCTGAAGAAGAGTGTCAGAAAATTCCGGTACTTATGATCGAAAGAAAGAAGGGACTCACCGAATGCATAAACAAAATCCGAAGTGAAGAGGTTGCGCCTTGTGAGCCGATGAGCAGCGAAGGGCGATGTTGCGGAGCAGAGCAGGTTGTCAAGAGAGAGCAAGGTTGCAGAGCAGAGCGAGATGGTAGAGCGTAGAAGAGTTGTATGCAGAGACAGATGTGCTGTTGGAGGTCGTCGTCGAAGTCGGAAGAGGAGAGCGAGAAGGCCAGGGTCGTCCGGTTGATCGTCGAAGGAACAGAGAGAGAGGTAGAGAAGTCGTCGTCGTCGTCGTGCTGAGGGGGAAGCGGGGAGGTGAGTCATCGTCGCGAGGTCCTATCTACTGTCGCTGGTACATAGTATGAAGATAGAAATGCAGAAGACAAGATCCAAGAACAGGAGAGAGAATTGAGAAAGAGACACTGATAATGATAGACAAAAAATAATCGAATGAGGTGAGAAACAAGGAGAAGAGGTCGATTAGAGAAGGTTCAATGGAGTAGCTGCGGCTTCGTCGAGGAGTTTCTGTCGGGCTTCAAGCATCTTGCGCTGAGCACCTTTGAAGCTATGATATGATCAGAAAGGAGGACCGCAACGGACACAGAAAAGTACTCACGCAAACTTTCGATCGCCTCCAATTGTGCGCCTCTTCGAGACTGTCTTTCTCTTCTGGGCTTGCGCAACTGCGAGACTTGTGACGAGTGCATGTGGAACATATCGCTCGGGCTACAAGACACTGTAAGTTAGGGAAAGGTCACAGAAATGATGATATAATGAGACGTACGTGGAGTTGCTTCATGCGCTCCTCAACCTCCATCTCGGTAACCACTCGCGCAATGGGATCTTCAATGTCAAGAGCTTTGATTGTGGGGGGCTAATTCCAAATGAGTACATGAATCATGAGACGACGATGCGAGTGACGTACCTCATATTGGTTCAACGTGCTCCGGTGAGAGCGGTCCATCATCTCCGCACAAGCCACTCTATACCGCATATCCCAGTCCTCATTATCCTCGTCAACCAATGTTTCCTCGCTGTGGGTAGGCGAAGCTGCAGGCGGCGATGCAGGAGTTCCTTTCGAATTGCTGGAGGAAGCGACGGGAGCGACGACGGATTCGATGTTGATAACTTGATCTGAGGGTCCAGGGATGTTGTCGATGAGAGCAGGGGCGGGGGCGGGGGCGAGGACGTTCTCGGGCTGAGCGAGAGGCTGCTGTTCCGGTTCAGCAACTTCCCGCTCAGCCGACTGAGCAACGACCGTCGGGATAGAGTGGCGGGGGACGACAAGATGGCCGTGGCTGGCGCAGAAGACAACAGGAGGAGGCGAGACGGCAAGGGTAGCCCAGACGGTGTCGAGAGAAGTCTTGGCGTCCTGGAAATACGCGATGGCCTTGTCGACATACTGAGCGTGCACAAATTGGGATCCACGAAGGAGCGAGAGACCCGAATGCTGTCGGAGGCCGCGGAAGATGAGGAGACAGACGGCGAGTAAGACGACCACCAGGTTGATTGCGGCCAGGTACGCGAGTGGATTGCCCAGCGACGGAGACGGAACAGTTGGAGTCGGCGGGAGCTGAGGGACGCGAGTGGGCAGCGGCCAGCGAAGGGCCTGGACGATGGTGGCGACGTTGGTCTGAGAGACCGAGATGATGGCGACGAAGAGAGTAAGGACGTCGGCGACGACGGACTGGATGCTGTTGACGACAGGGGCGAGGAAGACCTCGTACGCGTGGGGGTTGAAGATGCCGGTGCCGGCGAGGAAGAGGAAGAGGAACATGATGGGAGTAATTGCTGGTGTGCTGAGGTGGAAGGTGTGATGGGCGAAGAGGTTACACGGGAGCGGACGATGCAGTCCCGGAAGAAGGGCGACCGGTCCCCTTTATAGAAAAACGAAGGAGGGGAAGACGCGTCGCGTCGCGTCTTGTTGAATGCGAATCAACAGAGCACATGACCGACGCGACGCGACGGGGGGCGCATCACGGTGTGCGGGCACTGTGGCGTCGACGCTTCGCCGGCGTGCAATTCGAACACTGTCAACGATCGGGACCGGCCGAACGAAGCAGGGGCCCCTGAGGGAGGACTACAACACCAGTAATCGTCCTCTACGCACGACAAAATTCAGCAAAGAGACGACTTTGAGGCATAAAAACATACCAAGAATTTTTGCGAACAACGAGCAGCGTTGTCGGCTGAGACGGGGGGCAGAGCAACGACTCTGGGGCCATTCGAACTGACCACCACGGTCACAATTCAGCTTTGACGCAGCCCTTCCATCTATCCAGACTCTCATCGCGATGACCGTAAACAAAAAGCTAGTGTAGATGGAACGACTCGGAGGTGGCGGTTGGCAACTGGAAAAACGGTCGACGCGCACACTGCCTAGTCATTAGCACGCGATGCACGTGACCGCGTCTCGGCAAAACTCGGCCGATTCGGGCGTCTGCGCGTCAGTGACTTAGAAAGTGTGAGCATCGTCGAGTCCGACATCCTCCACGACCTCCTCAGCCCCTTCTTCCTCCTTCCATCACTGCTGCTGGTGGCGAGGACGCTGCTGGTGCTCGCAAACGCTTCAGAACGTACAATTAGCCAAGAACACTCTAGGAACGAAGTGTGATGACATCTCGCTCGAAGTCCTTACCTCCTCTCGCTCATCATTTCAGTTCCTTTATACAGACTTTTGGCCATGCAAGCTCTCTGTCGCACTGTTTCCCTCAGGAGCGGTTCCATCTCTCTATCTTCCCCATACAAGAACTCTGCCTCGCGCTCAATATCCCGGCATTACCATGTGGCAAGTCACCGGAGTTCTCGTCCACATCTGGGTGCAACTAGACCGATATTCAAGAGAGATGCAATCATGACATCATCTTTCTGTCGAGCAGGGCGAAGGTCGTTGCATGCTAGCTCAGGTGAGTTTTGTATTGCCTATGACATCGTGAAGCATGCTCACTATTTTCAAGTTGTACGGCACGGGAGTATTACACGACCGGAACCTGGGACAGGGTGAGTCCCTTTCCTGTTTGCATGAAATCGCTTAACCTGATGAATATGAAAGAATCAAAGTTCATTTCAAGGATTCCAAGGGCAATTTACTGAAAACTATAGAGGCAAACGAGGGTGATGATCTTTTGAGCATCGCACATGAGCATGATATTGACTTGGAAGGTACGTTTGCCCTTCGCGAAGTGCAATGGTAGCATTACTGATTGCACCATGCGTCCTTCCGCAGGTGCTTGCGAGGGTTCTGTAGCCTGTTCAACATGTCACGTCATCCTCACACCCGAGCATTACGATCTGCTACCAGAACCAGAGGTGTGTCCTGATGATCATACGTGAACGTACTCGACGTCTGATTTCTATGCCACCAGGATGACGAGAATGATATGCTTGACATGGCGTTCGGTCTTACGGACACATCACGGCTGGGGTGCCAAGTGCAACTCACACGAGAGTTGGATGGGATGGTTGCGACGTTACCCAGTGCTACGCGAAATATGTTCGTGGACGGTGCGTGTCATGCGTTCGATTCTCGTAGCTCGTCTGATGTCACCTCTGCTGGCTTCGATCTATATAGGAAAGAAGCCTACTCATCATTAATGCATACCACCATCTCCACGTATATCTATGGACGTCCTGCATCTCTTACATGTATCCCTAGCAGCGCCGTTGCCACTCCATGCTCTCCTCATATAATCAGGAGTGGAAATCGGCCTCTAATTTGGAACAGAAGACTCCCACCATTCACCCCTCTTCCTAACCAGATACCGCTTGGATTCATCTGCTGTCTATGTGGCTGAAGTCCGGTCGGCTCAGGAATAAAAAAACACACTTTACTCGATGCGTGCTGTCTGTCATTCTTTGTGTTTCATTCGGTCGCCGCTCATGCCGCGTTCTCCGCTTTGCCGCAGGCCCTCCTTTTGTTACCCTGTGCGACTTCCTCCGTCGGCGATTGCTGCTTATGTCCTCATGAGTGCATCTCGGTCGCGAATAACATGGAGAGGGATGTTCCAGCTCAGTCCCACTATCCGTTCAGGGTGGTGCTGCGCCCATGCGCTTTCCGCTTGTTCCGTCTCATAACGGCGTTCATGTACGACCCTTCCAACGACGCCTTCATTGCTGCTGTCCTTGGGTTTGCGCCAGGAGTCGGACGCAAATGACTGTGATCGTGCCAAATTGGGACACTGGTATTAGCCTTTGTGGCGTCCGGTTGTCCGTACGCGCCGTATCTTGAACCCAATCGCGTTGCCTCTTCTGAGTTGCCGGAAGAGCGGCGAGGCGGCAGCTCGGACATTTCGCATCCAGGAATACACAAGGGGCACGCGTGCAACATGCGAATGTTGGGTTGTTGTCCGCACGAAAACCGTTTGTTCATCAGGGATACGCTACTGGATGGCAAATCTGAGCGGACGGATGGCGGCTGGGACGCGTTCCGGATGAGGTTCATCTGCGCTGGCAAGGTGAGCGATGTTCTGGGAATGATGATCACTACTGAATCCGAGAAGCGACAGAGTGTGCGAGAGGATGGGAAACTGTATACTCAATCTTGGACGGTGGGACCCGGTGCGCCCGTTAAGGTGTCCGAACTGTCAGGCTGCCAGGAGTATCATCACGGGAATCCCTGTGAGATTGGCTCGCATTTTGGCTGTGGGACACGGATGTGAGTGCGTCCACGCTTGTTTCTGCCCGGTCGTCTTCTTCGTTTCTCATCGACAGAGGCACAGTCAAAACGGGTGGGTGTGCGGGAGCACCCAAGGACTTCTGTGGCAAGCAGACTCGCAAGAGCTCCTCGTTCCCTTTGCGGAAGATCGCCTCGTTTTTGCGGACATGAACGCGAGATGAAAGCCGCTTTTTCGCTTCATGGCGACCTCGGTCGTCATCCCATCCCCGTCGAGATACACTAGCAAGATTGACAGTGTGCATCGAGAACAAAGGCGGTGGCCCGGTGCCCCTTCTCCAGTTGCAATACCGATTGAATCACCGGGAAGTGCCTGCACCTGAAGCAGACTTACTCGAGTTTCTGGATCGCCAATCTCTTCCACGCCTTTTTATATATACCCCCAACTTCAATTCCCTTCGCACCTTACAGGCGTCCGTCCCGCTCCAAGTTCCTCGCCATCTCACTCTCTCACTCCTTTGCCGCACCTACACCCGCAATTCCCTCCGTCCTGGACGAGCGGTTTGATACCGCTTCGCGGCGGAAGATTCCTGACGCGATGTCTGGCTACGACTCGCAAATGTCGTTGGCAACCACTTTACACCTCGAGAAGAAGCCGAGTTCTACTTTCCAGCTTGGATCCCGGACCAGAAGCACCGACGCGGTTCATTCCCTCGAAGGCGACCAAGAGCTCGCGTTGCAAGTCACCGCCGTCGTAGCGGCCCCGTCGCCTCAACCTGAAGCCCCCGTCCTCGACAAGCTCACCGCGAAAGCCTGTCTCACCATCGCCGGAGCGTGAGCATTCTTCTCCTGCTCTTCTGGCCTCCTCGGTCCACGAGGTGTGGCACAAGCTGACTTCGCTTCTTCGCCACTTCTTCAGATGGATGGTACAATTCTGCACGTTCGGGTTAGTTGCTTCACATCTTGATCGCGCCGCTCGATCTCCCCGGTCACTGAAATTCGAACGATTCTAGCTATGTCTATGCCTTTGGAGTGTATCAAGGTCCGTGTTCAGCTAGCTGTCATGGATACTCTTCTGGTCACTGAAGCCGGTAATCAGACTACTACACTCGTGAATTCCTCACAACCAGTTCGCCGTCGGATATCAGGTATGTGTGGGTCCTTCTGCCATACCGCCGGCCTTTTCATTTATCTTCCCGTTCTCTTCGCTAGCTGGATAGGAAGCCTTCAGCTCTTCCTGATGTATGCTCCCGGTGTCCTAGTAGGCCGGGCATTCGATGGTGGATATTTGTACGCCGGTTGTCTAGGAAGTGTGCCAATACTGACATTCTTCGTAGTCATCATGTAGAGATTGGGGGTGCCCTGCTCTATGTCTTCTCGATCTTCATGCTATCTCTTACCGAACGGAATCAGTATTACCAGGTTGGTCATATTCGTCGAATCTGTGCTACTCACGCTCAACATCCTCGATAGGTGTTCCTTGCGCAAGCAGTGGGCATGGGTCTTGGACTAGGCCTCACCTTCCTTCCTTCTCTCAGCATCGTCTCCCACCACTTCCGCGCCCGACGAGCACTTGCCACCGGAATCGTGGTCACCGGTGCTTCTGCTGGGGGCATCGTCTTCCCGATCATGCTCAACCATCTCTTCTCAGACCCTCGGATTGGATTCGCAACAGGTGTTCGTGCCAGTGGCGGACTCATCGCGGGAATGCTTCTGCTCGCGAACATGATGATGAGGACCAGTTGTGTGGGGCTGAAGAAGGCGAGCTCGCTGAAATGGGAGACAGTGTCTGTCATCGCGAAGGATGGGGCATATTTGATTTCTATTGCGGGGTGAGTATGCTTCTCAGCGTGATGTTTATGTTTGTCTCTATCTCATAGAACTTTATAGAGCGTTCTTTACCAGTCTAGGTGTATTCATTCCCTGTAAGTACTGCACTGTTATGCGGTCATATTGCATATTGAAGCTCTTCTCTCCTTGAGACTTCTACATGCAGTTATATGCAGTCGACCGAGGCATCGATCAGACCGTGGCCTCATACTCTGTATGTGACACATCTGTCCTCACATCTCCGTGTACTTCGGCCTAATCACAGCCCATAGCTTACCATCCTCAACGCAGGCAGCACAGCGGGCCGTCTTCTTCCCCCATTCTTGGCTGACAAGCTCGGCGTATACAACATCCTTCTTCCTTCGATATTATCAGCTGCGGCTTTGCTTTTTGCGATGTTCGGCGTGAAGTCCTCCGCAGGGGTCGTCACTGAAGGATTACTATTCGGATTCTTCTCTGGCGCATGTGAGTCTGGGCCGCTGCACATATACCTATACTGCGGTTTTACTAATAATCAATCATCAGATGTATCCCTCATTCCACCGCTGCTGGCAGCTCTCTCGCCGAATCTGAACGAGCTGGGGTAAATTGCAGATCCAACTTCTCCGCTGCCTGTGCGTCGTGCTGATCTTACGTCGATAGCCTCCGCATGGGATTCGCGTTTACCGTCGTCGCGATTGCGATGCTCACTGGGAACCCAATTGCGGGTGCCCTCATCGGCACTGGTCGCACCGACGGAGGCGATCTTCTGTGGTGGAGAGCGATTGTGTTCGCAGGAGTGAGTCACCCATCGTTCTTTCATGTCGCGTAAATTTGACCCTTATCCGATATGACAGGTCAGCTCCATCGGTGGCTTTATGTTCATGTTGATTTCACGGACGTTGTTTGTTCGGCGAAAGGGTCACCAAAAAGTCTAGAAAAGAGGCCGCCCTTCGTTTTCTGTTTTCCGAGACTCTTGTATTTGCATACCTCTCAGACACTGCTCCTGCCGCGTGCATCCCATCCCACCCAGACTCAATCGCATCACAGTATTGTCTTCCGCTTCTGATTCTTCACACTCGTTGTTCATCCCGTGTTTATGCTGCACGCTTTGCGATATTGCTCATCACTGCATCTATTCTTCTTGCCCCTCGCCTTGCATACCGATACTATCTCTCTCACATGGTCCCCTATCTCTCGCTCTTTCGAATCATTCTTACTTAGTCGGATATGCTACTACTAGTATTTTTTGTCGGTGTCGTTGCTTCATAATTGTGTATAACCGTTCCAACCTCCGAAGCCCGTAGCCAGCTGGTCGGCCTCAAAGCGCCGGCCTGCGCCGGCCGATCGTAACCGAGCACTAACCGAGCTGCAATGGACACCACCATCGGCTACGACTTCAACTGTTCAACGTAACGCGTAACTTGCAGTCAATCTAGGAAGATATCGAAACGCTTCGCTACTGGGGTATGTCTGGATCTCAGACTCTGGCCATTGCAGCCCGACAGTGGTCATCTGGCTTCATCTGGATTTGCTCAACAGCATATTCCGAAGACTGGGGATGGATCGTGTACAGGAAATGTGAGTACATCGATGTCACTGAGATCAATGAACTAATTAACAGACCAGTGAACGAGGAGACAAATACAACGGTGCCGATAATGCAGTGATGTTGCTCTGATACTCGATAATTGCCATCCTGCTCCGTTTTATCGGCCTCGGAGGATTCATAAGCAACTTAGCTTACTGTAAGTCTGTCCAGTGCACCACTTGCGAATGCTTTCGATCAGCTGAACGGCCTAGCGAGGATCTCTGACGCGTCGGCGGTACTCAGTGGCCTGCACTACAAATGAACCCCAATATGAAGTTCTCATATATAAGGGCGCGCGAGTTCAGTGAATGTTTGAAGCAACTCATTGCATATCCACAGTTCCACTGCCAGCATGTCTACCTTCGAAAGCTTCTCCTCTCAGTTCAAGGGCGATGTTGTGACACCAAAGGACCCCACCTACCAGCAAGCCCTTGACCGATGGGCTGCAAACACGAAACGCAACGCGGCGATTGTGGCATTCGTGAAGGACGCGGAGGACGTCGCTCTGGCCATCAAGTACGCTCGCCAGGCAGGCCTGCGCATTGCTATACGCGGTGGAGGGCATAGTACCTCAGGCAGCTCCTCATCCGACGGCGGTCTCGTCATTGATCTATCCAGATATCTCAAAGAGGTCAAGGTGGACCCCGAGACCAAGCTCATTCGTGTTCAAGGAGGCGCGATTTGGAAGACTGTTGATGCTGAGGCTATCAAACACGGTCTCGCAGCCGTCGGCGGACTTGTCAATCACGTAGGTCATTGCAGTCCATCATGATGCAAAGCCAGTCAAGCTAACGATACGAATAGACTGGCGTCGGAGGGTACGCAAGCTCTGAAAGAAATCTACATCGAGTGTATCTGACCGCTGTGCAGATTATCCACAGGCGGCGGCTACGGATGGCTCAGCGGACTACACGGCCTAGTAATTGACAACACAGTTCAAGTATGTATTCAAAGATGTCTTGTTTGCGAGAGCTCCGCTAATGACCCGTCAGCTTACGGTCGTCACAGCCGACGGCAGCATCTTGACCGCAAATGAGACCGAGAACGCGGACCTCTTCTGGGGCGTGCGCGGTGGTGGCTCAAACTTCGGTGTTGTTACGGAATTCGTGTTCAAGCTGCACCCTCAGCGGCCTGAAATCTTTGCAGGCCCTCTCGTCTTCACACCTGACAAGGTTGAGAAGGTGGCTGCCTTCTTGGACGATTGGTGGCCTCGAGCCAAACCTGAGGAAGGTATCGCCGCTGCCATAATGCTCGGACCGGATGGCTCGGTGAGCAAGATATCTTAGAATTATGATGCCTCTTATGGAATACTGATCGCGCGAGACACAGCCGTTGCTCATGACGTTCATCTTCTACAATGGTTCACAGGAAGACGGACGTCAAGCATATAAGGGACTGTTTGACATCAGTGACTAACACTTCTTCGTCGGGATGGCTTCAAAGCGTTCGCTAAATGTTCACTTGCAGGTCCCGTAATGGAACAGTGTGGCGTATTGCCGTACCCATCTGTGAACGAGCTACCGGTATGTGCGCTGGTAACTCGCCTCGACACGAGTCTTATTGCAGTCCCTAGAATCCCATGTCTCAATGGGGCCGCAACTACTACTTCAAAGGTGTCCTGCTCTCGGAAAAGCCGTCCGACGACATCAATCCCAAGAACTTCGACGAAGTGACCAAGACGCTTCGCTCGTCTCCCGACCACATCTCCGCCGTGGAGTTCGAATATCTCCCGAAGACCAAGATCAACAGCGTTCCCGCAGATTCAGCGCCGTTCCGCCGAGATCTACAGGGCAATACGCTCCTCGTTGCCCAGTGGCAGGACGACACACCTGAGAAGAGTCGGAAGGCGAAGGAGATCGTGTACGCTCTTGCCAAAGTTCTGCGTACTGAGGGAGAAGGGTACGGAAATTATAGTACGTCTTTCGATTCTGTACCGATAAGGCCGAGCTTTCGTGATTTTCCTCCACAGCTTCCGAAAGTGACGCAGCACCTACTGGTGGTAGCGTCACTACCGATAGGGTCAAAGCTATGTTCCGCGAGCACTATCCTAGACTTCAGGACATCAAGAAGAAATACGATCCTGACATGGTCTTCAATCAATGGTACACCATTATACCTGCTTAGGATGTATAAGAATGAGTCTGGAAATGTATAAAGTGTCAATGCTATGTTCGATGCACGTTGTGGTCAGCGACTAGTGGAAATAAACTCGAGCAGATGTTGCTAGATGACTGACCACAGGAGTCGCATATCATTGGTTGGCGGAGAGAAGGTGAGGACAGGTCACGCCTTTGGGGCAAGTATATTGGCAAAAGAACCCCGGTGACGCGCCCTATGAATGAGAGAAGGAATCGAAACCGAAGGGAAATAGTGGGTATTGACATGAACTTGATTATACAAATACGTGGATTAGAATGTGGAGGCGAAGATATGAAAGCAGTGTTGAAGGAACTTGAGATCAGCTATCACTGTCAGTGGCTCGCTCCAGGTATACCGTCGTCGTGGATGTCCAATCATCTCGAGCCTTCCACTCTTTCACCTTCCCGCTTATCAGCTGCGGGAGCACCGTCTCTACGAAGTCGTCCTTATTCTTCCGTGACCATCCTCTAGAGGATCGGGATTTTGCTCTGAGCTCTGCAGGATCCGTCGGTCGGGATCCCGTCAGCATTTGCGCAACAGAGCCGAGAGCGGAGGTTGTGGTAGAAGCCGACTCTCCGTTCTTGCCCTTCCTCTCTCTCTCCGCTTCGAAATGCACTTTGACGCGTCGACCGACTTCCAGTTCCTTTTTCACGGCCGCGATCTGCTCCTTCACGATGTGGGATTCCGAACCAAGGTGAATCAGGACCTCCTTCACTGGTGCCGTAGACTGCGCCGAGAAAAGGCTTTCCAGGTAGGTGACCGTAATCTTCGGGCCGACCTCTTTCGCTTTCCACTCTTTCCCAACATCTGCGAGTGCATCCACCATCGCTTGGGCTCGCTCAGCCATCTCCGGTCGCGGCAATACGTGGCGAACTCCCTTCTTCGGCGCGTGCACCAAACTGACCCGATGCCCCGCCAACAGTCCCTCTCGAGCATGCTCCAGCTTCCGCTGCAGATCCGACCCAGACACATCCCATGTCAGCTGAATCTCCTTGTCGCCAGGTTTCCCAGTCGCCTTCCGTTTCTTCCTCTGCTCCTTGAGTCTCTTGTACTCGTCGGCCGTGTTCACCACTTTGACGACGGGCTCTGGCCTGGTAGCTACAAGCACAATGGACGTGGTTTTTCGCTTCTGCTTGTCCCCCCTGTACGCCTCGAGGATTTGCGAGAACGGCTGCAACGGAAGGAGTGTGCCGTCTGTGGGGTCCACTAAGCGGACGCTCTTGAGGGGAATGTTTTCGTCACGGCGACCAATAAGCCAGGAATCATCCTTTCCTGTGACCACTTTGACTTTCTGTGCATCCGAAGTGGCCTGTTGACCGTCCGCTTTACGAAACCCGCTAGTGCCGAACCCAGCACGCTGAGTATGCGTTGGTGTACGTGGCAGTGACCGTAGACACAGGCCTAGACATGGTGCATGACGAGTACTGCGCGTGACTGCACGAAGGAATTCGGAGCGTCCTGTGAGACGTTGCCATATGTTCAGAACACGAATGATTCGCGAGGAGGAAAGAACATACCTGCCCGTAGCATGTTTCGCGTTCGCAAGTCGTGTGCTGCGAAAACGCCATCAAAATCTGAAAGCAGCCAAAACGTAGATCTAGCCGCCCGCATTATCTAGCCGAGATGATGCCGAAGCTGCCAAAATAATTCGCCGGCGCTCGACGCGGTTAAATTACCGGCCTTCCGTCCTCGTCATCGAGTCCCTTTGGAGTTCCTCGACATTCAAGTTCGTCGTCTCTAACAGCACACTCGTATCGTACGACGACGACGAAGGCGATTTTGCATAGTGCCTGTGTGGTGACAGGCTGCCAATGAGCGGGCATAAACCACCAGCAAGTTTCTTCCCAACCACCGCGTTAGTGAGTGCTCTGAGTACCCCAACTCATTCCTCGAACTAAACCTCTTGCTCCTTTCAGGATCATGCATTTGCTGGCATAGGCGCGGGGGTGGTTGCAGTGCTGTGTATGCACCCCTTGGACTTGCTCAAGGTCAAATTCCAAGTCGCGACGGAGAAGCCGAAGGGCGGACTGGGTGGGCAGATATGGAACTCGTTGAAGGAAGTCAAGACGAATGAAGGCTGGAGAGGGCTATACCGAGGCGTTGGACCTAACATTGCTGGGAACGCGTCGAGCTGGGGCTTGTACTTTCTCTTGTGAGTCACCCCTCTGTCCACTGTCCACTGCCCGTGCAGGACGTTGACCACTCCATCGGACGTGCCCAGCTACAATATGCTGAAAACACACGCTTCCGGGAATGACCCGTCGTTCAACATGTCAGCAGGATCATACCTGTTGTATTCTGCAGAAGCAAGTTCGCACCTTTTCCGGCTTACTTTCTCTCGTCGTCTGACTTGACCCTCTGGTTCTAGGTGCTGTTACTGCCATTATGACCAATCCCATATGGGTGGTGAAAGTACGAATGTTTACGACGCGTGCGGATAACCCTCAAGCCTATCGTAGTCTGTGGGGTAATCTTTCTCTTCGCATTGTTTATAAGCTATTGCTGAAGCTGGTTGTAGATGGTCTGTCCTCGATATATCGTACTGAAGGTATCTCTGGATGGTATCGAGGCACTTCACTAGCGCTCTTTGGAGTCAGTAATGGTGCACTGCAATTCATGACCTACGAGAAGATGAAGCAATGGGGTTTTGAAAGGAAGAGAAAGCAATTCCAGAAGGCAGGGCGGGAATGGCGACCAGAGGATGATAAACTGGTGAGTCACGGTTGCTCATACCACTGCATCAGACATCCCATAATGACCGATACGTTGTAGTCGAATACTTCATACACCGTAATGTCCGGGGCAAGTAAACTACTTGCACTCTCGTTGACGTACCCCTACCAAGTCGTGAGATCTCGAATACAAGTAAGCACAATCGAGCCGATCACCGACATCCCTACGCCCATCTCTGACCTTGGTCCCTAGAATAACGCAACAACCCATCTGTACCCCGACATCCCCACATGCATAAAGCGGACATTCAGAGACGAAAGGTTCGGCGGGTTCTATCGCGGACTAGGCACGAACCTGGTTCGGGTCCTCCCAGGAACATGCGTCACATTCGTTGTTTATGAGAATCTGGCATGGCTACTGCGGACTGCTGCGGCGAAACGAGAACAAAAGCGATTACTAGCATCAGAGGACGCTAGCGGTTCATGATAACGCCGACCCACATTTCACAGACTAGCTATAGACTCATGAGATCTTACGCAGGAGCATATATCGATACCTTACCCTCTCTTTACCGTACCTCACACGCAGTAATGATGTTTAATCGGAGTAATCACTATGGTCATTTAGCGGAAGATATCTCAACTCATGCATAGAATCGACAATGACTTGGTGTCTTCCCGAGACGAGACTATCGACTTGGTGTCTGCAAAGTCCAAGTTGCACGCCGGTCGCGTCGAAAAACGCTTTTCACGCGTCAGGAGAGCAAGCGCCGTCTGGCTGTATGCTACTCGCGCGTCGATCGATTGGTCCAACTTGAACTCACCTTCAACCACCATGAACTTTGGGCAGCCACTTACGCCCCAGCAGACTGCACAGTATCTACGGACCTTACCAGCCATTCGTGAGAGATGTACAAGGGTGCATGAGCTGGCGAAGCAAGGCAAACTTCAATACTTCGAGTATCATCCCGAGCACGAAGACGCGGTTGCCTTGTTCTGCCTGGACATCATCAAGGTAAATCCTGTAATGATCAAAATAACGGATGCTCTGACTTGACAGATTTGCCACAGCGTGACTTTGGTACCAACTTTGCATCTGTGTGTATCGCAGTCCTGCTGGGATTCGTCTTGTCGTGACCATCGTGAACTTCTAGATACCACCTCACGGACGATGGAGGCATCTCGATGCTGGTCGTGCTCGCGTCGAGCCTCTGATCAGCAAGTGGAAAGCTCTAGCCAGCCCGCCAGACACAAAAGAGATCTGCAAACGCCTTATTGATCTCTTCTTGGTCTCCGTGCTGCTCGACGCAGGGGCAGGCAACGTCTGGACGTACCACGAAACTACGTCTGGCCAGAAGTTTTCTAGATCGGAAGGTCTGGGCGTCGCAAGCATCAATATGTTCGAGGAGGGCTTCTTCTCCAGCGATCCCTCTAACCCTCATCAGGTCGATGGTAGGCACTAGCCTTTGTGAGAGTCCTTCAAAGTGTTAATTTCGGTTCATAGCGGACGGACTGCTCCGAATTACGGCTCAAAAGACGTCCGCGGCCATGCAGGTCAGCTTGACAAACCCCATGGTTGGCATAGAGGGTCGGACGTCTCTGCTCTCAAACCTAGGGAACGCATTGAAAGCGAATGCTCAATTTTTCGGTTCATCCGCTCGACCCGGGAACATGCTAGGTATCGCGAAATTTGATTCATTTCAAGATATCATAGCAACTAACATAAGTGTAGACTTCCTCGAAGCTGAATCTCAGCCAAACGAATCGTCTCGCAAAGTCCACATCGCTTCTTTGTGGGCAGTTCTCATCGAAGGTCTTGCTCCAATCTGGCCTGCACGCCTATCGCTTGGTGGTGTAGTACTGGGCGACGTCTGGCCATGTGATGTGCTCAAGTCATCCAGTGTCAACGAAGGCGACGACCTCGTCCCGTTCCACAAACTCACGGGTTGGATAACGTACAGTCTGATCGAGCCGATCGAGAAGGTGCTCGGATGGAAGTTTGAGGGCGTTGAAGACATGACAGGATTACCTGAGTACCGCAACGGTAAGCGCAGGATTTTCTATTTAAAAATCAATGGCGTACTGACGTGCGCTGCAGGTGGTTTGCTCGTGGACTTGGGAATATTGAGCATCAAGCCCGGATCCATCCCTGCGTCGTTCTACCCCGATTCACAATCGGATATCCCTCGCATCCCACCCTCCCATCCTGCTATCGTCGAGTGGAGAGCGATGACCGTCATCGAATTGTGAGTGACCCTCAGATTTTTGTGGTACAAATACTCACTGAGTTGATATTACCAGGGATCGAATTGCGAATCTCATCCGAACTAAACTGGGGCTGACGGCCTCTCAGCTGACTTTGGCACAGGTGCTGGAGAGTGCGACATGGAAGGGAGGACGAGAGATCGCGAAGCAGAAGAGGCCTGCTACTGGAGGACCTCCAATTGACATCGAAAGCGATGGAACGGTCTTCTGAGAGGGATTTCCGCAGGAAGTGTATGACTAGAGTTCGAATAACGGCCTGAATGCAATGGTAATACGACAATTAGTATAAATACAATCCAACAACACTACCGGTAAATGAGCTAAGGTATAGGTATAGCATGACAATGTCCGCACGAAGGAAAGACGAAGAAATGTAGGGGTGATCATGAGTCTCGTTGCCTAAGCTCTCGCACTAGTCTAACTGTCAGTGCGAAGGCAACAATTGCCGATATCCCCCCAACCCTGGATAGTTCATCAGTAAAGGTTTGTGTGAAAGAAACATGGAAGACACACACCGGAAGACAATGGCATATGATGTGGGTCCAGCACCTGACGCACCTATACCCTCTCTCGCCTGGATAGCAGAGATGGTGCTGTTGCCGATAGGCAAGGAAGAGTTCGTCCCTGGAGTTGGCAGGCCAGCTCCAGGATCGGCTTTTGATGAGTCGAAGAGAGCGAAGATAATAGAGGATAGTCCAGATATCACGAATTGGGGCAGAACGATGAAGATATTATGGATACCCTGACAATTGAAATGTCAGAGCGGTTAATGTCAGAGCGGTTCTATTCATCCTGAGTGGATACTCACTAATATGATACCGGCCTTAGCTGCCAGTCCACTACCGCGTTTTGGTCGACCAACGTCTTGATCGTTGGTGTGGACGTCCAGGTGGCTCATTCGTGCACTTTCATTGCTCATGAGTCCCAGTCCGTTTCGCCGTCGCTCGTCTTGGTCACCATCTTCTCCATGAGATTCGATGGACGCCGCAGACGATATTGATCTGACTTCCTCGTAATCATCTTCCTCTTCCGCTACGAGGAACTGACGTTCTTGCTCATCTGTCGAAAGTCGGCCTGTTCTCGAGTCGTTCAACAGAATCGAGCTTGCTTCTTCAGACGCATCTTCCGATAGAATCGCTTCAGCGAGCTATACAACGGTTTCATCAGCCATGGGAACGCGCAAGCTGCATAGAATCCTACCAATGAGAACGGTGCCCACTGCGTGATGGACCATGAAAATCCTACGAGGGTCGTAAAGAACGTAGCGCCAAAGACTCCGGAATAGAAGCTGAATACAATGTATCAGAACCTGAATGAATAAGAATCCTGTTCGGAGAGAACTCACAATGTGGCGCCCATGCAAATAGCAAACAGTAGGTGTGAGGCTGCCCATAGGGTGCCTAGGTGAACCTTGATCCTGTCATACAACCGGACCCACCATGCCCTTGCCATGCCGGAGCCCAACGCATTCTCCAAGCGTCTTCTACTTCCAGCTTCGCTCACAAAGAGTGGTAGCAAGACATTGGCAATCAGGCTCAGCACTGCGTTGAAGAACATGGCTCGTGATCCCAGGCGTGCGCCCTCTTCCATAATTTCCTCCGGCGAGAGAGATGTATCCGCTGCGACGCTGCGCTTGTGCAATTCCGCAATGAATTCGGTGGTGTTGAAGAGGACCGGGAACCATCCTATCCAAGCACTGACGAACATCAGGGTTTGTCAGACATACAAAACCGATACACTAACAAGAATTGTATGTAGCACTTAAAGGACGCTCGTGAGCTAGGTTTCAGGAAAGCGCAGTTGCGTACTTACGATTTGCTTGATGACAGGTGGTAGCGTACGCGCATTGATATAGATTTCCTTCAGCTCTCGTCCAAACGACTTCTCGGCTTTCCTACAAAATAGACGTCGGCATCCGCGCACTGTTAAGGAACAGATTGACTTACTTGCCAGCAACCACCACACGTTCCTTCACACAAAACGCAGTGACGCCATGCCACATGATGAGACCGAGAGCCCCGACGATCGACAGAACTTCAAGTTCGGTGTTACCCAGGAACGGCAAGACTTTCGTCATATCAACATTGCCACTACGTAGGGTTGGTGATCTCTGGAAGCGATAAATCGGCGTGATACTCACATGAAGTAGCCAGCCACGCTCCCAAGTCCCAGCATACGCGCGGCCCAAGCGTTCCCGTCTGCTTGTTTTGAGGTTGGTAGAGTATCCACGAGTAAAGCTCGGTCAACTGCTTGAACTGTAGACAAGACATGAGCATACCACTTCGTCAATGACGAAACAAATAGACGCACCAGCATTGATCGAGAAATCTACTACACATAGAGCGAGAATAGCCAGTGTTACCGTCAGTACGTCATTCTTGTCCAGGAGATCAAGGTGAGCAACTTGTACATGGGGGTAACACGAATTACACACAGCTATGGTTCCTCTACTACTGAAGAGCGTTGCAAAGGGTCGTGTGAAGCCCAACAGCAGCATTGCGGATACGCAAATGAGAGAAGAAACAAGCATATAAGGTCTTCTGCGACCAAAGCGCGACTTGGAATTGTCCGCAAGGACACCTGAGTAGGACACGAGATCAATATTGGATGTCACGACGAGGAGAGACTGGACCTCACCAATCAAAGGCTGCACTATGAGACCGGATATTGGACCTGCGAGGAAGACGATAGACACAGCAGACTTGGACAGTCCTAGAGATATTAGGTATGGTTGACCTGAGGATTCAGACTCCTGATTGAGCTAATCTGCTTGGCTTGGCAAGTGGGGAACACGACGTACCATAGGACATCTCTATCGACCATAGCACCTGTACTCCCAGCAACCCTACGGTCAACGCTGGCAATTGCAGCCACTTGGGTCCCAGGATCTTCGCCTCTCCGGCAAGATGAGAACCTTCGTGCTCCCCGCCATCCTCTGCTAGCGGTAATGCCGCGAAGCCACCAGTCATTGGCTGGCAGGACGGCCTATGTCGTTGCGCTCGTCGTTGTTATTGAACGTGTGTGGATATGGCGACGTGGTATCCGAGTATCGTGCGCCTTATCTACGAGAGGAAAGCGGGGTCGTGGCGGAAGACGATGGGCAAGAGGAGCTCCTCGTCCGAGTCGCGCTGCTCAGTGACGGCATGCTGTAAATCGGCGCTTAGGAGCGCTCTGGTCGCTTGGCTCGGGTTTCAGTCCATTACTTTGTCTCCTTCCTCTCCACCTCTTCCTCTTGGCCAGTTTCACTTTATTCTACGGAACGACACGTTTGTCCTGGAAAAACGCGGCCAATCACTCAAGCGACGTAGTTGAACATAATGGCCAGCCTGATCGCCATCCTGGACTTGAAGGGCAAGCCTCTCATCCAACGGTCGTACCGTGACGACGTCCCACCATCCTACATCGAGAAATTCTTGCCTATCATTCTTGATTTGGAAGAAGAAGGACAGCAAGTAACACCATGCTTTTCAAAAGAGGGCGTGAACTACATGCATATCCGACATTCCAATCTGTATCGTAAGTCCCATCCTCTGCTCTTGCGAAGTTCATTTCCCTTACCCTTTCGCCGTGCAGTCCTTGCACTTTCGAAACGGAACACCAATGCCGTCGAAGTTGTACTATTCCTTCACCGGCTGGTCCAAGTTCTGGTTGAATACTTTAAAGAGTTGGAGGAGGAATCTATCCGAGACAACTTCGTCATTATCTACGAGCTTATGGACGAGATGATGGACTTCGGATACCCACAAACGACAGAGAGCAAGATCCTTCAGGAGTGCGTGCTTAGTTTTTCGAAGCTTGCGTCTATCGCTGACCTATCGTACCTAGATACATTACGCAAGAATCGTACAAGCTGGAAGTGCAAGTAAGACCACCGATCGCCGTTACCAACGCTGTGTCATGGAGGTCAGAGGGTATCAGATATCGAAAGAATGAGGTCTTCCTGGATGTTATCGAAAGCGTCAACCTACTTGTGAGTCCTATCTTTGCTCATGTTCGCGTAGTAGTACTCATATACGGGAAGGTCAACGCGAATGGGAATGTCGTCAGGTCCGAGATTTTGGGCGCTGTGAAGATGAAGTGTTATCTGTCGGGTATGCCAGAGCTGCGTTTGGGCCTCAACGACAAAGTAATGTTCGAAAGCACTGGACGAAGTGAGCATGCTATTGAGCCTAAGGCGGTGTTCTTGCTGACATTTGGCTTCAGCCGCCCGAGGGAAGGCAATAGAGATGGAGGATGTCAAGTTCCATCAATGTGTCCGTTTGTCTAGATTCGAGAACGATCGCACCATCTCTTTCATTCCACCAGATGGCGAGTTCGAGCTCATGTCTTATCGTCTTTCGACTCCTGTCAAGCCTCTGGTGTGGGTGGAAGCTGCCGTGGAGCACCACAAAGGCAGCAGGGTGGAATACATGGTGAAAGTCAAGGCTCAGTTCAAGCGACGGAGTTCAGCAAACAATGTGGAGATCTACGTGCCTGTCCCTGATGACGCAGATACACCGAAGTTCAGGGTTAGTAGCCGTCTTTCTTCATTGTGGGGGAGGAATTGGAAGCCTAACCCTTTGACAGGCATCGACAGGGAGTGTTCAATACGCGCCAGACAAGTCGGCATTTGTGTGGAAGATCAAGCAGCTTGGCGGTGGCCGCGAGTTCCTCATGCGCGCGCACTTCGGCCTGCCTTCTGTCCGAGGGGGTAAGCCACTCCACTGAAATAGTCGCAAATCGATTTGGCTCATACTTCATCAGAGCAAGAGAGCATGGACAAGCGTGCTCCAATCACTGTAAAGTTTGAAATTCCATACTTCACCGTGTCTGGAATCCAAGTCCGATACCTCAAAATTGTTGAGAAGAGCGGTTATCAGGCACTACCATGGGTACGATATATCACGCAGAACGGCGACGATTACAGGTGCGTCTTGTCTTTATTTCTCAACAGCACGGTGAGCTGATTGCCATCCAGTTTGAGAACGGCACACGAGAAAGGGAACGCGCCCATTGCGCCTATGTAATGCCCTGTATTTCGAGGAGTTTGTGTGTAATTTATACGCTGGCGTTGCATTCTTGTCTGGTGGCACTCGAGGTGGCTGATAAATGGACCCTTGAGCAGATCTTCATAACCTCCGCCCAGGGTTTGCGTGGCGAGCAACGATCACAGTCCTGCTGACACCATTTGCTGGCCACCCATATGCAACCCAACGACGTCGCAAGATTGAGTCGCCGGATCTTATCATCGGAGTCCAACTGGGCCAAGAATTTGTACTTGGGAGATCGTGGTACGCTTTTCTTGTATACGCCTTTGCCTGTCGCGACGTACCCGGCAATCTAGACTGACACACGAATGGAGGCCTCAGTCGCCACCGCGGCGGAATGATCTGATGGCGAAGCACCGTCTATTTAGGGCAGTGGGCACACCCAACTTGCAAGACAGGTATTTAAAGAACCGACCGACTCACCGAGGAGGGCATGATCGCATTTCCACGACCCTCTTGTACAAGTATCTTGCTCGCCAGAAATGCAGTCGATATCGATACTACTGTTCTTCGGTGCTGCATTGTCAGCATGGAAACTTCTCAGTCGGTACCTCAACCCAGGGCCTCTTGACAATCTTCCTGGCCCTCCGACCGCGTCATGGGTTGCAGGTGAGTTCTTCGATGACCGTTCTTCTTCCGCTACAGACTCCAGGACATTGTGGACAGGAAACATGCGAGACCTTTTCGACCGCTTCGGTTGGACCTTCGTCGACAGCCTCGATGCGTACGGTGGAGTATCCAAGATACATGGCATGTTCGGGGTCAGTGTTCCTGTGAATCCGAAGGCCAATTTACTCACGCTGTCGGTTTGCAGGGAAAGGTTCTGCATGTGTTCGACCCCTTAGCATGTCATCAAATCTTAGTGAAAGATTCACAGGCGTTTGAAGCACCATCATGGTTTCTGGAGTCAAGTTCCTCATTGTCTATCTACTGGGCGATTTATTGACGTATCTCTGCAGAGGCCTGAAGTATATTTTTGGCCCAGGACTTGGGACTACGACTGGTAAGTTGAACCACAAAGACTTTGCGAATGTCCTGCATGAACGACACTTCTTAGGCGATGTACACCGCAAACAGCGTCAGCTCATCACACCGGCGTTTTCAACGGAGCAAATGCGCAACTTGGCTCCAATTTTCTTCGGTGTTGCCCAAAAAGTCGAGCTTGAATGCATTACAGTCGTCTTACAAATGTTGACGTATGACTTCTAGCTGCGCGATACTATTTCTGCTGAGGTCCTAGACTCGTCAAAGGAGCTGGATATGTTCCACTTGACGGGTCGCGCAGCGTTAGAGATCATAGGACAAGGAGGGCTAGGATACTCTTTCGATCCCCTCACACAGGTCGTGCATAACACGTTTGCTGAAGCCGTCAAAGCATTAGTGCGAGTACTAGTCCTGGCTCCTTGCTCTGCCATAACCCTGACTTTCATACCTCCTCCCTTACAGGCCAACATCAGCGAAGATCGGACCATTGAGGTTTTTAGCTCCATACTTCAAATACTTCGGACCAGCATCCTTCCGGCGCAAGTTAGTAGCACTGTCACCTTTGCCCAGTCTCAAAAAACTGGCGAACATAATCGACATCATACATACGAAATCAACGGAAGTCTTTCGAGCTAGGAAGGACGCCCTGGCTGTGGGCGATTCGGCGTTGCTGCATACAGTTGGAGAAGGGAAAGACATCATGAGCATTCTGTGTGCGTTCACCAAGTCCTTTCTATGACCGACAATGTCTGACAATAGTCTACCAGTGAAAGCCAATATGGCAGCTTCTACGGCCGATCGTCTGCCCGACGAAGAGATCGTTGCGCAGATGTCGTATGCCATTTGATTCGCATACTCATTGCATGGAACCTGACTCAGAACATTCAGGTCATTCATATTTGCTGGCACCGATACTACTTCAGCGGCTCTCACTCAAGTCATACACATGCTTGCGGTACACACCGACGTGCAGGAGAAACTCCGATCAGAGATACAGCCAGTCCTTGGAGAAGACGGCGTATCGTACGACGAAATCAATGCCCTTCCGTATCTTGATGCAGTGTGCCGCGAGACTTTGAGGCTGTAAGTAAGCGTATGTCCAAGTCAGAGCATGCTGTAACGCCTTTCTATCCTTTCAGATACCCATCAACAAATTTTGTGGCCAGAGAGTGAGTGCCCCTCTCAGCGATATTTCGCTCCGGCTCACCCTGAATCTTTCAGAGCCATTGAGAATACCTCTCTTTCGTTCTACGAGTCTGTCCGTGGCCTGAATGGAGAGACCATGTCCGGCATTTCCGTACCGAAAGGAACGGTGATCATGATCAATCTTCGCGCATCGAATAGGAACAAAGCAACCTGGGGAGAAGATGCGCACCAGTGGAGACCCGACCGGTGGCTATCACCCTTACCTTCCACTCTCATAGATGCACGAGTACCTGGGGTATACTCTCACTTGTTCGTGTCCTGATACATTGCATGTATCATCCACTGACGTACGCCTGTGATAGGCTCACGTTCACCGCAGGAGCACGATCCTGTTTGTGAGTACCCATTATGAGCAGTCTACGAGCCCTTATTCACAATCTCCGTTTTTAGAGGATTCAGGTTTGCGGAGCTTGAGATGAGTAAGTCCATCTCCGGCTTGAGCCACACGGGAACCCTTCTGACCGGCCCATGCTTCGCAGAGGTCATTCTCTCGACTCTCTTGAGTTCCTTCAAGTTCTCCGTCTCGGACAAGGAGATCGTGTGGAATATGGCGGGCGTCAGATTTCCGACTGCTGGGAAAGAAAGTATCGAACCGTCATGTCCGTTGATAGTCCAACGCCTCGCCGCTTGAATGCAGTGGGAAAGGTGAGGGTGGCTTTCGGTTGATGATGACCGTTGGATGTCGTTATACCTCATGTTCGTACGGTTTTATCGAATGGATTGACAGCCCGACTGACGTTTGCTTTGTGACTATTCAGTCGACGGTTTTGAAGAGAGTCATGGGACTCTTTACGGAGTCATAAACTACAGCCTGCAGTGCACGGGTTACATACAAAAGCATGTGCGATACGTTTTATGGAATCCAGTGTCTTGGCATGATTGCTATCGCTACTCACTTCAGCTCCGCGACACGATGTAACTCCATGACATCTCACACCAGTAGATTCATCCCCTGCAGGGGTATATAAACACCTGTCAGAGATGATGGGAAGATGCTCACTTCGCCCATCATAGCAAGGTCCAAGGTCCAGTGATGTTCTGGCTGACGATCATTCTATCGGCAGTGTCATACCTGCTATGGAAAGTTACACGTCAAGGTCCAAGCTTCTCGCATTTAGACAATCTCCCGGGACCTCGTGGCCAATCATGGTTTATGGGTAAGTTCATACTGCTTCGATATTTTCATGCCATAGGTAATACTCATGTAGATGGTTTACTATATCAGGATGTTTGAAACAACTCTTTGATCGCCATGGCTGGACTTTCCTGGACGAACTCAGTACGTCGTATGGCGGCGTCTTTAGGATTCCTGGATTGTGTGGGGTAAGTGTTCAACGGTGATCTACAACCAAATTGCTTCGACTTCTATCCCCACTAGACAAGCATTCTGCACGTACACGACCCAGCTGCATTGCAGCATATTTTCGCCAAGGAACCCCACTCATTTGAAGAGCCAGGATGGGTTATCGAGTAGGTTCTCATCGTGACACCAGATCACGGACTCCCTTCATTCGCTCATTTGGCCTCTAGTTCCAACCAGATACTCCTAGGACCTGGAGTAGGTACAACTGTTGGTATGTCCGACTGCGATTTAGCAAAAATTGAGGCTCATCTCGATGTTGAAGGTGACGCGCATAGGAAGCAGAGAAGGATGCTTGGTCCTGCATTCTCTACCGAGAACATGCGTCACTTGACACCCGTCTTCTACGCGGTAGTCAAGAGGGTGAATTACCACTCCCCTGCTTGCCGATGTGCACTTATGATCTCTTGCAGCTAACGGACGCAATCGAGGCTGAGATACAAGACGAAGCAGGCGAAGTGAACATTCTGGGCTGGATGAACCGTGCTGCCTTGGAGATGATTGGTCAAGGGGGTCTGGGGTACTCGTTCGACTCCATGACGCCTTCGATAGTAAATTCAAATGCATTTGGAGAGGCTTTGAAAGCGTTCATGCAAGTTTATCAAGCTGCTACTTTCGACTGGTATATACTGATGATCGCTTTAACAGGCCGCTATTATTCGAAATCGGACCCGTACGTTTCCTCGCGCCATATGCGAGGTATCTGGGTAGTTCCTCGTTTCGGCGTCAGTTAATGAGCTTCTCCCCCTTCATGAGCTTGAATGCTCTCGGCAAAGTTGCCGACGAAATTCACAAGATGTCTGTAGACGTTCTGCAAGCGAAAAAAGATGCACTGTCGGGGCAACCTCAAAGTGGCTCCGTGGCAGCCGATGAAGCAAAGAGTAGAGATATCATCAGTATTCTAGGTAAGAGCTGCGGTGTTTATACAGCGGATACAACCTATTATAATAAATCGACGATCCGTATCAGTAAGAGGCAACATGTCTCCAAGCACGACTGATCGGCTTTCTGACGAAGAAGTGCTTGCTCAAATGTCGTACGTTGCTTGCCGCTCTTTCTGGGAATTACTTGGAGCGGATGGTGACAATATCTTTTGCTAGGACACTTGCATTCGCCGCTACGGACACGTCAGCCGCAGCGTTGGCCCAGATGCTGCAAGAACTGTCTGAGCATCCCGATGAGCAACAGTTGCTCCGCAGAGAGGCACAGCAAGCTTACGAAGCTCACGGCGAGGAGATCCCTCATGATGACCTGCTTGCCCTCCCATACCTGGATGCAGTCGTTCGAGAGACACTACGCTTGTGAGTCATGTTCAGCTCGTACATGACACGTCCTTAACGCCATGGATCAGATATCCGCCAGCG
This sequence comes from Steccherinum ochraceum, assembly GCA_004332605.1. Lineage (NCBI taxonomy): Eukaryota > Fungi > Basidiomycota > Agaricomycetes > Polyporales > Steccherinaceae > Steccherinum > Steccherinum ochraceum. The sequence continues at coordinate 54,449 of RWJN01000034.1, forward strand.
ACTTTCGTGGCAAGAGAGTAAGTTGGATCTTGGATCTTGCTCATGAATCATGGCCCAAGTTGCTGATGAAGAATTGTTCCAATGTTCATTGACTCCAGAACAGTACGAGACACTCTGATACCCACCTCAGAACCGATTCATTGCAAGAATGGAGAGACTATCAACCAGCTCTTGGTCGCCCGGGGAACGTCGGTTCTCGTATCAATTTACGCTTCGAACAGAAGTAAAACCATCTGGGGAGAGGACGTGTTGCAGTGGAAGCCAGAACGATGGTTACAACCACTTCCGAAAGGCGTGGTCGACGCCCGTGTTCCTGGCATTTACTCTAACCTGTGAGTGTCTTTGAAATAGTTCGATCCCTCACTCTGGCTGACCTCTTGACGGCAGCATGACATTCCTTGCAGGACCACGCTCATGTGTCGGAATAAAATTCGCTCAGCTGGAAATCAGTGAGTTCTTCGATTGCGAACAGCCTAAGGATTCTCTCATTGATAATTTACTTTTTTCAGAAGTGATCCTGTGCTGCTTGCTGCGATCCTTTGAATTCTCCCCGTCGAAACTACATGATCAAATTGTATGGAATCTGGCTGGCGTAAGGTATCCTACGGTTGGGAAAGATTCCACGAAGCCGTCGTTTCCTATCAGAGTTGTCAAAACCAGTACACTTAGGGTAGACTCAATGGTCATGTAATATCTTGAGACCCATGCATATGTTCATCTTCTTTCTCATCACGGTGAAGAACGGACTCCTTACTTGAGTTGTTCAAGGACTTGAACGAAGACCCAAAGGGGCCGGTGCCACGAGATTCGATCACGTGAGCCGCGTACAGTACTCTTCCCTTTAAGGAAGGTCTGCTTCTCCCTGCGCGGTGGCTTCGAGTCTTGGTCTTGCACGTTCTCTCCAGCTACTTTCAGCGCATTCATTCGTTGCTTTTGCACAGGAAGCGACGTGCATGATGTTGGAGACGTGCAATCCGGTGTGTTGGTCGCTGTATCCTTGCCAGCTTTCGCACTAATCATGTTCCGTTGTTAGGATCGCGACAGTGCCACTACGGTCCTGAGCTTGTTCATATGTATTGGATTGGTCATATCCTACCTTCCGCAAGTCAGTGTCTTCCCCGTTGCTTGTTAGTATAATGTTCATTTTGGCTGTCTTTAGCATGTCCGAATCATTGTCGCCAAATCGTCGGAAGGCTTCAGCCCATGGTTCCTGCTCCTAGGCTCGACTTCCTCTGCTTCTTCGATGTTCAACATGTGAACCCATTTGTTTAACTTGCTGTCGTGTTCACGGAGATCTGACGCTATTTTGAAGTGTTGTTATGCAATGGGGAGTCATTAAGTGCTGTCGGGTACTCGTACGTCTTCATAGCCTCTGCAGTCCAATTCATGTTACTTACGATCACTCCATACTGGGGACAATCTCCAGAGCCTCGGAAACTGTCTGGAATCTACTCTCGGAATATTTCAACTATTTCTGCAGTGGTTCTTGTTCACCCTCATGTGCGTCGATCCAGTTTCTCTACAATTGTGTGGCTCACCCTCATCCATTTGGTCGCGTGCCCACCTAGTCTCGTCTTATACATGGTTTACTACCCGCCACACCTGAAGTATGTCGCTGCAATTGCTCTTGATGCCGAAGTGGCCAACGAGGTCCCTCCTAAGCGAAAGCAGGCGATTCAAAGCGACGAGTGGAGGCTGTCAATTATACTGTCCTGGGTGGTGGCTTTGTTTATGTACGCCTCACGTATGACTTCTCGGTTTAACCATCTCACAGCATTTTAGTGCGTTCACTGCATTCATCAGTTTCTTCCTCCTCGGAACAAACGATACCCCGTTACCAGACGAGTCGCTCCCAGAACGCGGATCTCAGATTGCCATCTGGGCGACGTTCCTCGGACTCCTGTCCTCATCGCTCGCAGTCGTCCAATATGCGCCACAGATTGTGCACACCTACAAGGCGAAGCTCGTCGGAGCGTTGAGCATCAAGATGATGCTGATCCAGAGTCCCGGAGCTCTGCTTATGGTACTGAGTATCGCGCTGAGGTGCGTTGGCGTTCCGACATTCCACAATGGGCTATTCTAACAAATGCTTTGTCACGGCTATCGCAGACCGAGTACCAATTGGACAACTTGGCTGCCTTACGCAGTTGCGGGCGCTATGCAATCTATCCTTCTCGTCATCTGTCTCTTCTGGAAACGCCGCCAACACAAGCTCCAAATCGACGACTTTGGCAATCCTTTATCCAGCGAAGACTCCAGCGAGGCTCCACAATCTCCTATACCGATACGCAGAGGCACACAGCTGGACAGGGAGGGTTTAAGTATCGCTGCTTCGGTTGAGACGGCGGTGGACAGTGACGTGAGGGTCGAACATGGGGTCGAGCATGAGATCTTGGTACCAAGAGAAGAAACCCCGTTGCTCAGCAGAGCGAAGAGACCTGAAGAGCACAGGAAAGGCTTCTGGGCGCGGTTACTCGGTTGACCATATGGTTGATGTTTCAGTTTGACATCTACGGACGGTATCTTCTCAGATTTTCATGAATTTCACGTTCACCACTTTCTGGACTTCCTCGCACACGTCACATACCTACTGTACAATACTAATATGCTTGTCGTCTTGTTGAAAGTCCGTAATTGTGTGTGCATTGCGTGGAAAGCATTCCGGTGGTATTGTAAAGGGAGAGTTTATGCTACAATGAGATCCGTCGTTCAAGAGGAAGACCACATTATGTGATTGCTGTGGAATAGACCCGTGAGTACAGGTGCTAAGGACCGCATCAGGAGAACAAGACCTACTGTATTTTGGTCCGCCTCCACCTTCTGGGACGGTCCAGGTAATATCTTGCGATGGAACTTTGATATCGCACAACTTGCAGTGGATGCAATTCTGCAGAAGCGACAGTGAGTACTATGTCAACACACGCGACTTTGAGATCTCCATACCTGCGAGTTGATGACCAGCTTCTTTCCGCCCCAGCTCTCCTCGCTCCCAGACTCGTCTTCAACGTACTCATACACCTGAGCAGGACAAGCACGTCCCAGTAAACCGGCATAGTCGCCGACGTTCACTGCAACGTGGTTCTTCTTGACCTCCTTAGACTCGCTAAACTTCTCCTCCCCGAGGGATACACCCTCGCCTGAGCCCTCCTTCCCTACGTCACCAGATTTCTCGTACTGGCGGACTCGAAGGTGGACTAGTTGGTCCTCGGCATGGTTCGTGCCCGTCAGTGCGAGACTAGTCAAGAGGTCGGTTGATAGTGGAGACTCATACGCCGGGTAGTCGATCGGCCGACATTCCGAGGCGCGTTTGGTATGTTGCGCGTCGGACGTGGTCGGGTTGTGGAACGTCCATGGTGTCCGACCCTTCATGAATAACGAATCAAAGCCGGAGTACGCGATGCCTCCCCACATACCCAGAGCGGTATTGAACGACGGGCGGAGGTTCCTGACCTCATGCAGATCCTGGTACACCCAGCTGTTCTTGAACGCTTCCTCATACGGGCTCATGTCGGTCGACTTCTCTTGCTCTTGCTTCTCGGCAGCGTCTTCCGACGTGACAGCGTCGTATGCTGTTTCGGCAGCGAGCATCCCTGTCTTCATGGCGTTGTGCGTGCCTTTGATCTTGGCAATGTTGACGAAGCCGCCAGCACATCCAATAAGAGCTCCGCCGGGGAAATGGAGCTTGGGTACAGATTGAAGCCCTCCCTCGTTAAGAGACCGTGCACCGTACGCTATGCGAGTTGCACCTTCTAAGAGATTACGGAAGTATGGGTGATGTTTCCACCGCTGGAATATCGTTAGCGAGTAAGTAGAAATTCGGAGATAGAACCGACTCACCTGGAGCTCTCGGTATGGGCTGAGATACGGGTTCGCATAGTCAAGACCGATGACCAGCCCGAGGCTGACCATCTCGTCCTCCATGTGGTAGACCCATCCTCCGCCGTAGGTTTTCCAGTCCATCGGCCAACCCATCGTGTGCAGCGTATCTCCTGGCCGATGTTTGCTTGGATCAACCCTCCAGACCTCTTTCACACCAATACCATATGTCTGCAGATCCTTCCCTTCCCTGAGGTTGAAGCGTCGGATCGCTTCTTTGGACAAAGATCCGTGGGCACCCTCTGCGAGCAGCGTCACTTTCGCCCTGAACTCCATGCCCGGCTCGAAAGAGTCCTTCATCTTCCCTTCCCTGTCAACGCCCACTTCGTTCGTCCGTACACCAACCACGCCATCTTTGCCATACACCAGTCCGGCACCTGCGAACCCCGGATAAATTTCGACCCCAAGTTCTTCGGCTATGGTCGCGAGCCATGCCGTAACTCGGGAGAGAGAAACGACGTAGTTGCCGTCATTGGACATTTGTGGGGGATGAGGTATGGGAAATGACATGGACTTGGTGAAGAAGCGCATATGGCTGCTGGTTGCCGGTTGTTTCAGAGGATGGTCGGGGTGTGAGGCCCAGTCCGGGAGAAGTTCGTTGAGGGCGCGCGGCTCAATGACTGCTCCTGATAGGATGTGCGAGCCTGTATAGAGTAGTCTCAGATGACACAGGTTGAGGGCATCATGAACTGCATTTGCGTACCGACTTCGCCGCCTTTCTCGAGCACGACGACGCGAACTTCCTTCCCCTTCTCCTGCTCCAGCTGCTTCAAACGGATGGCTGCACTAAGACCTGCTGGCCCTCCGCCAACAATGCAGACGTCGACTTCATCTGACGCACGCTCAACGTTGCTGGGATCGAAGAGCTCCCTTCGCACTTGAGATGACGCGTGAAGTCGTCGAACAGCGTTCAGAGAGACAGCATGGGTGCGTCTGCTCGCCAAACGGCGTAACATTTCTGGACGAAGAGAAGGAACGTTCAGAGACTTGAGCATCAGACAGTACAACTTCAAGATTTCTCACCGAACGAACGTATCTCCGCCGCTGGTACAAGCAGCGACGTATAGAAATTGAGGGATAAGAGGGAGAGGGAGGTTTGAGTCGGACCAGAATTTGAGACGGCCGACGTCAAGATCCGCAAGCGCCCATGTGGGGGTGAGTCTATGGGCGTCTGTGCTCTGAATTTCACATGGTACGCGTCGACCACTCACAGCGCGGCAAATTCGTGATCACCCTCTCGACCGCCATTCGCTCTTCCATTCTCATACTTATTAACTCTTCACAACTCTAGATCTTGAAAACAAGACGATGTGGTTACCTATTGATGGGAATGCCGATGGAGTTTCGACGATAGAGCAGGAGACTGAGTCGCGGTCCTCGTTGTACGTCAAAGAACACCCGTCATGCACAAGGCAAAGCAGTCGTAGATCTGTCTCGAAACTGGGCTGAGAGTGAGCATCGTTCTCCTCTTCATCCGACCTTCTCACTTCTCATATCTCGTTGCAAGCTTCAGACCTAGCATGAGCCAAATCTCGGAGCTCACTTTCACGATCGTCGATGGCGAGCAAGTAAACCAAGAACAACTCGAGCGATGTGCGGCTCTTTTTAGCAGCAACTATGCCGTTTGGAAGGGCAGAAGTACGCGAACATTCCTGCGATACTGGACTGATATTGACAGATCCTGCTCCTTCATCCAGAGGCCCATGTACGCATGAATGCGGAGAGGCTTCGCTCTCAATGCCTCAGTGATCCTTCTCGTTCGGTCTTGATCCATTGTACTCAGACTGCCACTGGCAAGCTCGTTGGCCATGTGTTTGCCTCAAGCTGGGATTGTGATGATGGTACGCAGTGTCCTTCTACATCTGCAGAGCATTACGTTGAGTAGCTTTCCGTAGACGTTGTGGGCTGGATCTCACAGCTGGTCGTCGACAAGGAGTATCGTAGGCGGGGTGTTGCGACCACCTTGGTTGCCTCGTTGAAAGAAGCGTCGCTCTTTGCCAAAGTGACCGTGGTTGGGGTCGCGTCATCCCATCCGGTGACGTGCTACGTGGTCTCCAAACTGGGTCGTACGTGCTTCTACCTTTTTTCGAAGAATCACTCAGGAAACTGAAGGTCCGTTTACTGTTAACAGAAACACCTTTGGAAAACATCGACACAAAGTTCATATCCGATCGCGCACCGCGTATCCTCTCGTCTGCGCCCGTGGACTACATCCGATCAGCGTCTCTTCGCGGGCAGCTCTTTCAAGCCGAAGACGCGTCTGGTGCCGTTTCTTCTGTCGATACGCAATTCCCTATCGACCATACGGGACCTTTGAATGCCCTGGTCACCCTGAAAGAACGCAAGGGGTGGTGTCTCGGGGAGCTGTTAGAAGGCCACGAGTTTCTCCTCATCTGTCCCATGAAGTCTCGGGCCAAGTAGCGTACCATTCTTCTACGCTCTGAGCTAGATTCAATACACCAAGTCTCCAATTTAGTGAGCTGCTGGACGCGTTGCGACGACAGGAAGCTTTGTGGTGCAAAGCGCATCCTACCACGTGATCGTGCCTCGCGGGTGTCACTGTCAGCCTCTGCTACCTCGACTCTCTGTCTCTTGTTCCTTACTTACCGCCTCTTGCCTCCTTACCACACCCCATTACACATGATTACAGACACCATACCCTTTTTGCTTGCTTGAATTTATACGCACACGCAATGGAAGCTTACATTGGCCAAGACATCAACCCCGCCCTTGTGGGTGCTAGTTTGGTACGTTCTCTTAGTCTACGTAGAGCGTGCTCGCGAACGAGGCTAACATCTTCTAATACTCATCTAGGTCGTCGCTCTGCTTCTCAAAGCGCGTTTCTCAGTGCCCGACGATGCTCTCGTTGAGGAAGAGGAGTCTCTTCCTGATGCAGTGGGACCTGCCAGTGTTCGTGCGCCCCTCAGTGACTTGAAGCCGCTACTACCTGCGACTCGACTCTCATCTACGCCAAGTAATTCCACTTTGACCGCCGGACGACGCAAGTCTAGGACCCGCTCTAAACGATCCGCTGCATCCAAGACTCGTTCCTCCACTATCCACTCGACCAAGCCACCTTCCCAAGTCCCCTCCATCCGTCGCTCTCCCCTTCGCCGTGATGCGCCTGTCTTTACTCCGCATTTGTCCACCCAGAGAGGCTCTACATCTCGCTCGTGCAAGCCACGTCGTCCTGACGTCCCCGTCATCCACCGTTCCCTTCGCCGAGATGCACCTGTGTTCATGCCGCGCTCTGTCCCGGTGCAACGAACCCCGGTTTCTATTCAAGCACCTGCACCTCTTGCGCCAGCCCCTCTTCCCTATTTCTCTACCCCTCCTGCTCCTTCGCCTTACCCGCCAACTTTCTTTGCACCTGCGCCTCACTTGCCAGCTTTCGCTGCGCCTCCTCCGCCCATGTTACATCCGGGTTTCTCTGCGCCTCCTCCGACTTACTGGTGTCCGCCTCCCGCTACGTATCCTCTGCCTCCGCTCAGGCCAATCGCGGCACAGGTCTATGCTCCTACCCTGCCAGACTACTGGAAACCCGCCACGCGAAAACCTGTGGAACTGAGGAACCCAGCGGACTGTGCCTACATCGACCCCTCCTGCTACGCTCTCTAGCTCCCAAAGCTATTCGCCGTCAGGTCTGATTCACCTCTGATTTGGTTCTGTGAATTGCGAAAACCTGGTTTCTTCAGTATCACGACTGTCCGACGTACCATATCTACATTCTTGTATTTCAGACATATATATATAATTATGAGGATCTTCTGTGAACTTTCATATGACCTGATCATCAGACTGTGAGATCTACCTGAGTATCAAAGTATCAGCTGCTCTTCGATTCAACGTGGTGCACGTATTCTGAGGCTGCAGCGCAGCTCCGAAGTTGCCATGAAGTACATGACATATGCGCATCTGAACAGAAACTGAAGCTGCGGAACTCTCCGCAGTACTCTCACGTCCGACGCTCTGTCTCCTGGAGTAAAGTCACCGGAATGGATTGGCTATAAGTACGGTGCTTCTCAATCCAACATTCATCATCACTAAATCCATCGAAACCGTTCAGACACCTCAACGATGCCACCGAAGACAGAGCAAGAGCCAGCGAAGCCAGAGCCGATGGCGGTCCAGTTCACCTACGTCGAGAACTACAACCAGCTCCCGAAAGTGGTTCAGAAGCTCTCAAGATCCTCCCATCTCATCCTCGACTGCGAAGGTCAAAGCATCGGGTCACCGGAGGGTATTCTTTCGCTCATCTCCGTTGGGACCGCGGGGTCGAAGGAGATCTTCGTCCTAGATGTCCTCCGACTCCACGACCGCACCCATCCTCTCCTGCGCCCCTTCCTCCTGCTCCTGCAGAATCCCACCGTGCTCAAGATCGTGTGGGACGGTCGGATGGACTTTGCTGAGATCCTCGCGACGTACGGTGTGCCGCTGCGCGGGCTCTTGGATCTGCAGATTGCGGAGGTCGTGTCGAGGGCGGGCGCACGAGAGGAGCAGGAGTATCAGAGAAGGGGAAGACTGAGGCGGGTCTTTGACAAGGAGATCACCATGGATTCGAGCTTGCGTCCACTAATGCGCGACTTCCATGTGGTGGCTGGTTTGCAGGGGATCATCAGGGAATGCAAGATCGTGGAGAACTTGGCCAAGGACGGTGAGTATCAAAGATAGCATCTCATTCTGGGGACACCACTCATATTTCCCTTCTCCAGACGAGGTCGTAGCCATGCACAAGGACGGCAACAGCTCCTTCTGGCTCAATCGTCCACTTCCACCCAATCTCTGCGCGTACGCCGCCGCCGACATTAAGCTCATCAGCCTCACCTACGACTTCTTCATCCGCAAAGCCTGGATCACCGCCGCAAACCACGCCACTCTGGTCTGCAAATCCACGCGGTATACCTCATACTTCGACTCCAGAGAGAAGAGACAATTCGCGAACGACATGAATGTGGCGCGTCTCCTCCCTCTGGACGTCGTGCATGAGCCGGAGCCGACGCAGTACCAATGCTACTTGTGCATGCGCATGTTGAACTTGGGCTGCTTCGAGACATTGGTCACTGCTCCTGCTCCTGCTCCTGCCTATACCGGTGGACGCCGCGGTAGGGGCGGAAGTGTTCAAAGTCGTAGGGAACCTGCTGGACGACCGGTACCCAGTCATCGCCGTCCGTGCTGTCGTATCTGCGCGATGTGCGCGAAAGCCGGGAAGGTCGTCATAGCCACAGACTGGCTTACTCTCTAGGTGATGATGGCGGTAACGGCTTGTGTTCGTCGTCCTTCTCGTTTCTGGAGTGCAAGTCAAAGTTCAAGAGATCTACGCGGGTATTCATACACGAAGCGGAGTATGTAGTAGGGAGTTTGTACCATGTAAGTACTGACAGATTCGAATCATGCAAGGAACCGACCAGGGTAGTATGTATGTACCAATACCAAACGAATATCATAGGATTATACCATCAGAGAAAACGCGATGATGCTTCTGGGAAACCCAACAGAGGAAAAGTGGTATGAACAACAAGAAAGTGTCAAGAGTCACCTATCTCAAAATGGATGCCGTGATCAGGTATCGAAGTGTCAAGAGGTGTTTGAAAAGAGTTCTACGCAAGAAGAATGTCCGAGGATGCCGTTCAGGCTCACCCTCTCACAGAGTCCACGACGCGCTTCCAAGCACGTTTCAACGTCCCCTTCCCTCTCTTTATCTTCGCCTTCTCCGGTGCGGTCTCAGCAACGATGGGTTTCTCCTTGGATGGAGTGATGGTTGCAGTGGAGCTGTTCGCCTCCAAAGCAGCCATAGCCATCTCCCTCGCGAGTGCGTGAGGACTACCCATAGTATCCACAGGCATGTCGTTCACGCGCACCTCGATCACAGGCGTTGCGTTTCCCTTCGAACGGAGCTCCAAGTATTCTCCCTGGTTCGGCACTCCAAACTCGTCGACCTCGTCTTCCGAGATGACGCTCGGAGACGGGCTCATGGTGAGAGCAGGAGTAGACGGCGGCGTGAGCGAAAGCGTGCTCTCGATGGAGCTATACGAGCCCGAGCGTGAGGTCGATCGGAAGGGCGGGGACGGCGGCGCGGGGAGGTTGGAATTGCTGGAACGCGCCGAGCTGAACGACACGAGCGAGGAACGCGACGGGGTTCTCGAAGGACTGGAAAACGCTGGAGACGGCAACGAACTCTCCCTCTGCTTGCCTTTCCCGTTTCCGGCATACGTAGGCGAAATCGGAGAGATAGTGGATGCCCTCGACCGTCGGTTCATCTCCTTCGCGGAGACCGGCATGACGACGCCCTCCGCCTTCAGACTCAACCTCGAGAACTTCGGTGGCGCAGCCTGGGTGAGCCAGTTGAGCTCGGGGTCACGCGACGTCGAAGGGGCTGCTCCAGCGAGCACGGAGCGCCGATGTGTCGAAGGCGTGGTCGATGTAGATGGGTTCGGCGCAGTTGATGGGCGGCGAACATGTGTGTAGCCGTTGGGGGCGAGCGTCGGATGGGGCTGCGAATTTCCGGGGCGTGGTGAATGCGAGGAGGATGACGAGGGAGGCCGAGGTCCTGTATGGGAAGGAAGCGCCCATACTGGGATACTGGGTACGGGAGGGGCAGCTTCGTCACTCTTCTGCGACATTGTCGATGTCGTCGAAGACTTCGAGGAAGACCGTGATAGAATTGATTTGGGCTTCCCGGTGAGAGACGGCAGCGAGCCGAGCTTCGCCGCACCCCAAGAGAGGCGTTTGGATAGCTTGCTAGGCTGGGGTTCCGCAGGGAGCTCAATAGTCAATCCGTTGTCCGAAATCGGTGACGCAGGAGTTGTTATCGAGATGGAGGTATCGCTGCGAGATGACAGTGGACCGCTGGGGATACTGTTCGCGGCCTCGAACACTGCGAGCATGCCCGGGACGTCTGGAGTGGAGCTAATCCTCGAAGGCCTGTAGCGAGGTCTGTCTTCACTGCTGCCACTGCTCTCGCTACTGCCAGACTCCGAGCTGCCTGGAGACAAAAGACCATCGCTGCCGAGGGCAAGTGAAGGACCTGCGAGGGGAGATGATCGTAGAGGGCGCACTTCCCGTCGGGGAGAGACGGGCGGGCTCATGTAGGTGGTATGCCGGCGAGTGAATTCCGGTCGACCGTTATGCATGGTTCTTGGTAAAGACTGTTGTGAAGGAACGTCGGGGAAGATGCTTCCTGGGATATGAGACACAGACGGAGAGGAAAGAATCATAGTAGTGGGACGCGTCTGCGACGAAACGTGGTGAGCCTTTGTAAGTTTTTTGTGAGCGGGCATAGCTGACCTTCGGCGTCATCGTTGCAGGAGCGACGGCCATGATGCCGTGGATACGGTTGTGATTTTCCGTTAGATAAAGGCACTCCACTCGGTACGGAGCCGCCGCAGCTGAGAGCTCTGGGTGAGGGCGCAAAGGGGGAGACGACTCGGACGAGAGGTAGCTGGAAGAGATATGAATCGAGCAATGTCGCGCGAGCGGGTTCAACTATGCAGCACAGGATCAAGCTCAGGTGACGTAGCGAGTCCTTTGCAGTAAGGAAAGACGTGAGCTGTTCGTGGCTCTCTCAACGGAGAGGGAGCGAGAAGAAGGCCAAGAGGGGGCGAGGAGAAGGGTTAGGGCAGTATTTGAGAGAAATCGAGCAGCGTTCTTCTAGACTGTCAAGCGGCGTTGAAGCGCGTCTCGGCAGGTTGAGGAAAGCGCAAGGCATGGTGTGCAGATCTCGGGTCGCACACAGGCGGTGCTGGCACGATAAGTTACGGATTGTTGTATCGCGCCGTGCGCTGTTCGTCGGGCTAGGCGCGATATGGCCGCACCAGGTCGACCTGATTGTGGTCAACTAGCCACAACATCGCTCCGTGTGCTCACGACGACATAGAGCACGTCTGTTTTTCTGTCTGCAATGCGAATGAGCAGGAGCTAATTGCTGCGGGAGAAGACAAGAAATGTGGCGACCTACCAGCTCCAGGCACGCCCCAGGCAGACGAGTGTTTTCGATAACAACGGCAACGTCAAAGATTCTGCCAAGATCTGTCGCTGCGGCGAAAGGGCGGCTTTGCCGAGCTCAGGGTCCCGGCTCCGACCAGAAATAGCTCCGATCATCCTTTGATTGCCCGGCGTGGGTCCCATCGTGCTAATCTTATCTTTTTCGACGCCACATTGTTCGGGCCGAATCGCCTGAAAGAGATATACAAGCACCCTAAATGGATATTCTCCGGACTTACGCCGACCGAGGCAGTCTTTCATCCGGCCAGATCGGGCATTCCTGCGGACGCCCATTTCTCTGACTTCCTTCAACTCTTCTTGAACATCGCCTGCACAGATGCGCTCACGACTGAATTCTCCAACGCCCCTCTCTACCTAACACACCCTCGGTCGTACCTCCTCACCGTGTTGCACGTCCATCGCGGATGATGTGCTCGCTGCAGGCGCCGTGATCTCGATTCATGCACGTTGCTGGATCGTGATATTGCTCGTTATCACACAACACCGTCAGAAACAACGATCCAGAACCGCCACTATCGTTCGCTCGTACGCTCGTAAAGATACGTATGGCTGCACTGACATTCCAGATCTTCAGAGCCTCGCTCGAATAAGCTGAACACAGCACATATCAATCTCTCGAAAAGCGACCGTACTCTGACTGTGCCCTGCGCGCACCGGTTCCGTTGTCGCCCAGTACCTTCCGCCTACCACGTTTTTGTCAGGCCTGCCAGTCGAGAATCCGAACAAAAAGCCCAAATGAAAACCGTATCGGACGGTGGCAATCACCTCGTACAACATCTCCGGTGCGTTCTATGTCGCCACCTGCAGCTGATCGAGGCCCTCTGACGAATTGTTCGTGACAAGCGGAATGCACCATGACGTTCCTGATTTACTGTGCAGAAACACAACGCTGATCAGCCACAACTCGAACTCATGGGTTGCTGTTCTCCTGTGGCCCTTCCTGCATTTCTATTGTACAACAGACGAACTTTGTGTATGAGCCCAAACCGACGCGGTGTGTCGCACAAACAAAGACCTGGACCTCGGCGCGCCGCCCTACGCCTTGTGCGTATAAGCTTCAAGCTTCGGCGCCGTGTTGTACGGAATCTGGAGGTTTGTTCTATCGATTCAGGCTCACGGCGCTCCGACAGGGTTCGTATCAAGCAATTCGTTCAGGTTCCAAGTTATTGTATCCGCTTACAAGCAAGACTACGGGACCGAGGATCCGTTTGCTTCTTTGCTGCCTCTCCCAATCGCATCGCATGCGCAATCGCTGCGGACGATGTTCGCGGGCACCAGAACTTCAAGTGCTGAGCTTCGTCTTGGCCATAACGCATTGCGCCCGTCGCCGTCGACTCGTGCGTTATGTGACGTCTGGTAAAGACAGGTCGAATTTGAAACTCTGCCGGTCGGATGTGGGCGCGAGCGGTGCCGTGACGTCCACGGAGTACAGATGAGGGACTCAGGTGTGGCATTTCGGGCGTGATTCTCTCCTGGGCTTGAAGCTTGAACTTCACCTGCGTACGACGGAGGTGTAATCTCCAGTTGGAAAGGATCTTGATTCGGGCTTGGTACTAATGTACTAGTAGTAGGATCGACGAGGATGATCGGGATGGTCGATCACTCTCGAGGTCAAGTTGAAATCGCAATGACATCACCTTCATCGAGATTTGCAACATACACACCTGATCACACTGTCCTTACTTCAAAACCAGCTCACACCAAGGCATGCAAAGTGTGAATGAACGAGGAAGAACAACATCAAGTAGACTTCACATTCAGCCAAATAAAATGCCTGCTGAGGTCTGGTACGGCGGAGAGAACTCGAATAATTACCCTACGGGAAAGATAGTGCACTATAAAACAAAGGGCCGCATGTAGGATAAAAGCCCCGTACTGAGCAGAGAACGAAATGGGAGACTTGAGGCTTGGATGTGTGTGACCGAGCAATGGGATGCCTATGCTAGAGAGTCTCTTGGTAATGGTATGATGCGGGTTTGAATCACGGTGAAGGTATAAAGGGGATGCATATGAAGGTGAAGATGATGAGAGAGATGGAGATGGAGATCGTTATATGGCGTGAGTGAAGGGGTGGTGACTAGCCTATGTGGGGGGTGGAAGACTGTTACGAATCCGAAGTCGAGCGAGAGCACTGGAAAAGGGGGAAGGAGAGGTATGTTCAGCGTATGTAAAGTAGCGAAACGAGATGGACGACATCACGAGATCCGAATGGTTGAAGGTCGAAAGTCGAAAGGATGAGCATGGCGCATGACAGTGAACTTGAAGTGTACCCAGTACTTGGAGGTCATAAATAGATCCCAAAATATAGTGCACACCAGTCACGGTCAAGCAATAGCTCGACGGTCTCCTCTCATCACGACAGCGCCTCCGCTACCGAACAGCACCGTCATCCAGCCAAACATCGCCATCATGAACCGAACGATCCAAGCGGGGTCGGAGCCCAAGCCCAAACCCGGACGAAGCTGCAGAGCAAACGCAATGTCAAGCTCGGGAACAGGTGACCGATACGCTCGTCTCGTCTTCGGGAGCTCGACCATCTGCACGTCCGTATCTTGCAGCGGCATGCCGCCGGGGATAGGCAACGCCGACGTCGACGTCGGCGGTTGAGCGGGCGAAGGAGAGCTTGGAGCAGCGCGAGCAGGGCGGATGGGCAATGGAAGCGGCACAGGTGCGGCGCGGGCTTCGGTGCTTGAGAAACCGAGGGCGGGGGCGTCGGAGGCACGGACGGACCACGCAGGTTTGGATACGGGCGAGGCAGGGCGCGAGATGGACGCGTTGGCTTCGCGCATTTCGACCATGCGGCGGTGTGGCGTGCGGGGTGGCGTTGGTGGAGGCGTTGAGTAGGGAGTGGGTGGTCGGAATGTCGGCGCGGACCAAGGGAGAGGGAGCGGCATGTAGTCTGGGTCGGCGTGGTCTTCGATGAGGATTACGGGCACATCGGCTACTTTCTCCGAAGAAGCAACGTTCCAGGAGTAGAAGGGAACCTCTTCAGCGTCGTGAAATTTCTCGTCGAGATCCTCCTCGTCCGACTCTTCGGCGTCCGATTCGTCGTCGGAGTCAAGGCTCAGGACGGCCGGAGTTGCACGGCGGGACTGAGGAGAGCGGATAGGGCTACCAAAGTCAAGCGGTGTGATATCGGGACGATGCTGGGATACATCGCTCGTAGACATACGATGCTTCTGATCATAGAGACGACTAGCAAAGTCATCATCCACGACAATCTCCACAGCATCACGAGCCTCCACCCTCGGCATAAGCTCCCAAGACAACTCCAGCCCTGCCTTCTTCCGGAAGTAGTGCAACGCGTAGAGACCAACGCCGATGCAACCCATGGCCAGCAGAGCTGCGATACACGAGAATGTGAGGACGAGAACCTGGGATTCGGGCATATATTGCTGCAAGTTGACGAAGAGTGCTTCGTCGTTGGTGGGCTCTGATGTGTCGGCGGAGAGGTCTAGTTCCTCTGCGGCAGCGTCCACGTCTTGCAGCTCAGCGGTGTGGCCTTCAAGATCGTCTAGCTTCGCATACGGTCTTGGGCTGGCCAGAAGGTCGTACAACTTCTTCTCGTCGTCGGTGAGGACACCATCTAGTGCAATCGGGGCGACGGCCTTGACAGCGTCGAGGTCGTCGAGGGCGGAGAGGACCGCTGCTTGCTCTTCTACAGTTTGAGCATGGATATCTTCCTCCTTTTCGCAAGACAAGCACTCGAGTGATTGTCTGACAAGCAGATGGTAGTCAGCCTGGATTCATCAACCATATCAAGCATCCGCAGTACACCCACCTGGCACTTGAATGAAAGATGGCTTGCACGACGTCTTGCAGGGCTGCCGAAGCATCTCTACGAGAGGACAGATGTTAGGCACGAATGAAGGAGACCAGGAAACAGTAGGAGACTGACAGCTGAGGAGCATCCTGGCGGCGCTGAATGGGGTTGGCATTCACGACGAGGGCCAGGAGCGCAGAGGAGACGAGGATGGTGCTCGGAGGCATGGTGAAGAAAGAGAAAGAGGCGAGCTTGAACGGACTAACGACCCCCCACGGGCAGCACAGCTCCGCAACAGAGACCGCTGAACGCGGTGACGGTGATGAAGAAGGTCCACAGTCCACGCCAGCAGCCTCCCTGCCGACCGACTCCCGCCCCCGTGCCGGTCACGCCACGTCGACCCCCGCAATCGCCTGTTTTGCCTCGCGAAGAACACGCTGCAACTCGCGTACCTTCGCGTGTCCGTCGCTGGTCACGGGATCGCGCCGTGCACGCCAGTTGCCTCTTTTGGCTGTCTACAAGCGCCGCGCCATCTTGCAGCAACTTCAAGTTCTGCGTTCTGCGATTTCTGCTCCTCTTCGATGTGTATGCATCCGCATGGTTCTCTTTCCAAAGAATACATTGTTCTACTCGTCACGAACAGTATTGACGTCAAGCTGTAGACTCTATAGTGCTGTAATGGGCTGCCGAATCGGAAGACAACGCAGACATGTTTCGACCGCTTTGGACTACCGATTCCTAGGACCACCAGGGCACAGTCTACGAGTACTGCTGACACTTGTCAGCGACGACCACAGCGTGACGCCAGGCCGCGACGAAACGAACACAAACACAAAGACACACAAAAGATGAGATGTGCGGGAGATAAGGAAGATGGATAGAGATAACAAGCTGTAGTCGGTATCAGACCAGCTCGAGACTAAGGTACATGGTAGCTACGAGGTGGTCTTATATAGAGATACCGTGAGGCGGTGCGAAGCGGGACGTCATAGCGCGGAAGTCGGGCGTCGGGGAACGGAGAGCGGAAGGCGGGATGCGGTGTGCGGGGAATGAGTAGAATAGGTACGAATGGAGAAAGGGAAGGGAATGGAAATGATGTGACGATGCGGTGGTTCCTGACATCACCCTCTCCTCAAGGATCGCGTCCGCGCGATGCTCGATAGCTCAAACTTCCCGGATTCCCAATCAAATAGTCGACGAGGAATGTTGGTAGGCACTGTGAGGTTGTCGATGTACCGAAACCGAAATGGCCAAGTGATGCCGCGATGGGTAGTGGAGGCATGATGGTTGTACGTGGCGTTGATACGAGGGCGAGGTGGAATGCGAATGGAGGCGAGAGGCCGAGGTGCGCTGGGGACTGTTCGGTGGAACTGTTCAATCTTATCTGACGCGTATTTCTTCAGTTCGTCTGCGGGAACCCATTGCCATTCTGAACGAGGGCGGTCTTTGTATTTGACATGGTACTGGAGTTTGTCCCTTGCGTTGTACTTGGAGTTGATGACTTCCTCGACCGTCCAAGTATCCGAGTCGTCCGTCTGTGGTTGCGCCGTAGTCGAGGTGGACGGTTTGGTGGCGGGTTGAGACGGGAATGAGGGGTGAGTGTAGGGGGTGAGGACACTTTCATTCACGACGGGGTGAATACTACGCCAAGTCGTGGGTAGGAGCAGTTTGTAGACTGACGCGCCAACCTTCTGTAAGATTTTGAACGGGCCGTAACGGCGGTCCTCCAATTTCTTCGTAGGGCGATCTGAGCGAATGTTCGTGCCTTCAAGCCAGACAAGGTCGCCAGGTTGGTAGTTCCGAGAGTTGAGCCGTTTGCGGTCGTAGAACCGCTTCATCTCATCTTGGGCGACTTTCAAAGAGGCGTCCGCCTCCTCGCGCACCTTCGACAGTCGTTCCACGAACTCGTGCGCTGATTCGTTCCCTGTGTCTTTGCGCGATGCGGTGCCCTTGTACGGATGGAACCCATGGTTGAGGTAGAACGGGGAATGGCCAGTCGATACATTGACCCGGTCGTTGTAGCAGAACTCAGCGATCGGTAACCAGTCCACCCAATCGTCTTGACGATGATTGATGAACGTTCGGAGGTATTGTTCCACCTCCTGGTTGACACGCTCCGTCTGTCCATCTGTCTGGGGGTGGTATGCCGTAGAGGGGTTGCCTTGAATACCGAGAAGGGTGTAGAGGGCCGCCATGAACTTGGAGACGAACTGGGGGCCTCGATCGCTGATCACCTTGCGAGGGAGTCCAACCCGTCGATAGACATGTTGGAAATAGAGCCAGGCAAATCCTTCGGCGGAGAGGTCTGTGGTGGTAGGGACAGAAATGAGCTGTTTGCTGCGGCGACAGATCACATTCAAGATTGCGTCGCGACCCTGCGACACGGGCAAAGGTCCGATCAGATCCACGGAAACGATCTCCCAATTCTGAGACGGAATTTCGTTGGGATACAATGGCGCATGTGTACGGCCGTGGTGGGCCTTCGTACGCTGACAGGTCTCGCACCCTGCGACGTACTTCTTCACGTCCGCGTGAATGCGAGGCCACCAGTAGTTCCGTGTAATGAGCTCAAGGGTCTTGAATTGTCCGGGGTGTCCTGCTGAGATGGAATCGTGGTGAATGCGAATGAGACGTTCGCGGAGTGCTTGGTCCCGGGGTACATAGAGACGTCCTCTAAACGATATGATGCCATCGTCTTCGGTCCACCCAGGTTCCTTGTTGGTAAGGGCCTTCTGAACAGCGAGGTCCTTCTGATTTCGATTTCGCCGAATGCGGTTCAAGATCTCTTGATCTTCGCCTTCCAGGGGATACTCGTAGATGAGATTCCGAAATAGCTCCGCCTTGAGAAGGACAACGTCCTCGTTGTCGCGTTCGCCCTTGTAGTGGTCGCTCCTGCGAGACAAAAGGTCTGTCTTGAGCATGGATTTCCCAGGCTTGTGATGCAGCGTAAAGTGATAGTTGGCGAGTTCTGAAGCCCATCGAGCTTGGCGGCGATTGAGTTTCTGCGGTTTTCGGAAGTATTGTAAGTTCTTGTGATCCGACCAGATCTCGAACTCGTGTCGAGCACCCATGAGGTAGTGGCGATATTCGTCAAGCGCGGTCATGACGGCGAGGAGTTCCTTGTCGTAGATTTCGTAGTTGCGCTCCGTGGCGTTCATTGCGTGTGATAGGAATCCGATGGGGTGCCACAGTCCGTTCTGTTGCTGAGAGAGTACTGCCCCAATAGCGAAGTCAGATGCGTCGCATTCTAGCCTGTACGGATCGTCGTCTGTGGGGATGGCAAGGATGGGAGCCGACCCAATAGCTTCCTTGAGTTCCTCAAACGCGAGCTGTTGCTCAACGCCCCATTTGAATTCGACATTGCCCGTAAGCGAAGTCAGAGGTCGGGCGATGGATGCGTAACCTCGTATAAACCTCCGATAGAAGTTTGTGAAGCCGAGAAAGGCTTGAACGTCTCGTTTGACTTCAGGCAGCGGCCATTCGCGGATCCCATCCACCTTGACCGGGTCCATCTCCACGCGTCCCTCGGAGATGATCATTCCGAGGTACTCAATCCGGTCTTGCATGAACTCGCATTTGTCTGGTTTGAGGTAGAGTTTGTTTGCCCGAAGGATCTGTAGAACCTCTCGTGTGATGCGCTCGTGTTCTTCCTTGGTACGAGTGTAGATCAGAATGTCGTCGAGATATACGATCACCAGTCCCCGATTGATGAGATCACGGAACAGGTCGTTCATCATAGTTTGGAAAGTGGCTGGGGAATTGGTGAGACCAAAGAACATGACAAGAGGTTCGAAGAGGCCTCGGTTGCAGCGGAAAGCGGCTTTCCATTCGTCACCTTCGCGCATGCGGACATTGTTGTATCCCCAGCGAACATCGAGTTTGGTGAAGTATTTGGCGCCTTTGAGTTTACCGACCAAGTCTTGAACGAGCGGGAGAGGGTACCGATTCTTGATTGTCATGTCGTTCAACTTGCGATAATCCTGGACTGGGCGGAGTTTTCCGTCCTTCTTCTTGACGAAGAAGAATGGAGAAGCCATTGGAGATTTTGAAGGTCTGATCCGTCCAGATCGAAGGTTTTCCTCCAAGAACTCGTCCAGATGCCTCTGCTCGTCGGGACTGAGTGGGTAGACCTTGCAGTCGACTGGTTTAGCCCCAGGTGTGAGTTCGATAGCGTGATCCCAAGGGCGGCGACCTGGTAGTTCATCGAAAGATTCCTTCGAGAATACATCACGGAAGTCATGAAAGGCGTCGGGAACGGCCTCTTCGAATGACTTTTCGGGTTTGAGTTTGGCTTGTTCTTCCGCCAATCGAGTGGCTGTTGAGCCTCGCGCTCGGATGTCCAATCGATCTAACTTCAGGTATCCTCTCCAATCCAGTACGAAGAGACGGTCCCCCTCGTCAAGATGAGCCTCCGGATCATACGGTTCGTCTTCCTCCTCCGGATTGCCCAAGTGCACCGAGTATCCGCATTCTGATGGGCATCGGTCAAACGTCAACGTGCATTCAACCCAGTCTATGTTGGGATTGTGGCGCGTCAACCATTCGTGGCCAAGGAACATTGCGCTCTTGCCGAGTTTTGTGACAGCCAAATCCATGCGCTCGGTGTGATCGTTGACCTGTACGAGGACGTCAACGTACTCACGGATTGGCCCAGACTCGTTGAATGTTCCATCGGCGTTGTATACCGGGAGGGGACGGGGAAGTTTCTTGGTGGGGATTGCATTCTTGCGCACGTATTCTTCGTCGATACACGACCCCGTACAGCCACTGTCGAGTAAAGCCTCCACCTTGAAGGCACGACTATCTTCTGCCGTTGTGAGGGTCAGAGGGATGTCCATCTGATTCCTGTTGCGCCGTCCACGAACAAACCGGCGAGGTTGCCGAAGTTCGTCAAGGACGACTATTGCTTCGTCTTCGTCCAATTGACAGATTTCCTCAATCGTTTGCCAAGTAGATTCCCTGATGCGCTGCTTATGAATAAAGTTATTCAGCAGGCCAATCGCTCGCGGACCTCCTTCTCGAAGACGGCGGTTCATCCAAGCAGGACTGAACGGCGCGGCATACCGAGGTTTCCGCTCGCTATTCTCACTCTCTTTGCTCTCATCACGCGCTGGTTGTGGTTCTACAGATACGGATGCATTTGGATTGGGGGATGATACACGGGAAGATGTGGGGGTGGGGGAAATAGAACCTTGGGGGTTGCTCGGCGAGTTCGCGCTCACTCCCGAGCCTTCGGAAAACCCTCCTGATCCGACTGGGGGGAGTTGGCTTTCTCGTTAGCGGCGGCGGTCCTCACAAGGTTCTCAGCCTCCGCGTGAGTCGTGACGGCGCGCACCAAAGCGTCGGGTCCTTCGTGCTTGAGGACATCAGCCAACTGACGGATGCTAGCGCCCTTGCGTGGCTGCGGGCAGTTCCTTGCGATGTGGCCCGGCTGACCACAATTGTAGCACACGTCGCCGCCGCGCCTGCGAGAGCGATCCAGGTCCATCGGCTGACCCAAGCCTCCGAACGTGGTGCCAGAAGCGTCGCGGCGGTCGCTGGCGGAACCAGAGCTGACATAGGGAGTGGTGGCGGAACGCGGAACGGATGGGGAAGCGGCTGGACGGCTTGCCTTGCTGCTGGTGGAGGCCGTTGGAGCCTTCGAGCGCTGCTTCTCCAAGAGGCGGGTACGGTATTGCCGATCCAATGTGCGCGCGAGAGTCTTCCAGCCTGCCAGAGTGGTCGGCATTGGGTTGGTGCGGAAGACGTTGTCGACGAGAGCGTCCGGCAGGCCACGTTTGAATTGCGTGAGGAGAGCCTCGTCGTCGTAACCTGATTTCTTCTCATGCTCCTCGAAAGCAACGATGTAATCGTCGCAAGTGCCGGAACCCTGTTGCGTAGACTCCAGCTTCATTTGGGCGGTGCGTTTCGGGTCCGGGTCGGAGAAGTCCCTCTTGAATTCTGCAAGAAAATCGGTCCAGGCGACATAACCGGTGAGGGCGACTGTCTTGTCGAATTGTTCAGCATAATTGCGGGCCCAGGGAGCGGCGCGCCCCTTCGTCATGTGCGAAAGCGCAAATAGGATACGATTGTGCTCGCCCCGGACGGAGTTGGCGTATACGGTAGTGTCGGCTTTGAACGTAAGGGATATGGAGTGAAGGAAATCATCGGCCTTGTCGAACGAGCCGTCGTATGCGTCTGGAGTGGCGACCTTCACTGTGTGGCGTTTGGCGGCTGGCTGACTGGCACCGGACAAGGCGTTCTTGAGGGCGTCAGTGAGTTGGGTAGTAGCTGCAGCCTGTACCTGCTGGAGTCGGACATTCTCCTGGCGAGCTGCCTCGAGTTCGGTGTTGAGGTTTGAAGCGCAAGCCTTCCAATCATCGGCGGTCCAGTTGGCAGTAGGGTCGGCAGGCGCCGGCGGTTGGGTGTTCGTATCGGTAGGCATAGCGGAGGAGTCGTTGGTTTCGGACATTGTAGAATAGAATAGGTAGAGGTAATGTAGGTGAAGGGTGAAGGTTGTGAAGATAGAGTAATGGATAGATAGTGTGTGATGGTGGTGGAAGAGGACGGTCGGAGACGAGCGTCGTCGCGGGGTGGTTGGAATAGAAGTCTCGAGCTTATGTCAGCGACGACCACAGCGTGACGCCAGGCCGCGACGAACACAAACACAAAGACACACAAAAGATGAGATGTGCGGGAGATAAGGAAGATGGATAGAGATAACAAGCTGTAGTCGGTATCAGACCAGCTCGAGACTAAGGTACATGGTAGCTACGAGGTGGTCTTATATAGAGATACCGTGAGGCGGTGCGAAGCGGGACGTCATAGCGCGGAAGTCGGGCGTCGGGGAACGGAGAGCGGAAGGCGGGATGCGGTGTGCGGGGAATGAGTAGAATAGGTACGAATGGAGAAGGGAATGGAAATGATGTGACGATGCGGTGGTTCCTGACAACACTAAGTCACTTTGTAGCGTCGGACAGCCTGAGTTGCGAGAGAGGATCGTGATCTGCGAACCACAGTACTTTCCATAAACGGAATGAACACCGGCGAAATGAAACGGCGCCTGGGTGCGACCTGGGTGTGATTCCGCTACCGTCCATCCTTCCATCCCGAGTCCATGCATCTCCCTCCCAACTTCCACTCTTTTGCTCCCTTTGTGGCAGACTAGCTTTCTCGGACGCTCACTTCCATCTCTTCCTGATTCCGCTTTCTGGCTTCGACCTGTCAGATCCACTCTTGCTCCATGCCGCCACGGTTGTCCCCGATCCCGACCAAAGGCGCATTCTATCCTGCCACTGACAGTCATACGTATCGCGATCTGCTATATTTTGAAGAGAGGCTGAAGACGAATGCGGCATTACTGAACAGGAGGAAACATCGGTATCAACGTAAGTCCATCATGTCCTGAGCCATTGACTACTTTCTTGCGCCGTAGCGCACCCGCTCACACCATCCACCCCACAGTGTTCCTCACGCAGTTATTGCTGATTATTTCATTCCTCTTGTCGGAGGTGTTCCTGCAAACCGGATTCCTTGAAGTTCCATGTCGATATACGATGCAATTCGTTGTGCCCGAACGCTACCGGAAGGATGCTGAATGGGAGGTACATCGGTACCTTGCTGTAGGGCTACTCTGTGTCTCCGTAACGACACTAGGGCTTTTCTTCATGAGCGGGATGTACTCAGAGAAGATTGCGTATGCAAATCGGTGAGTACGCTCTGCTCATATGGATGCATGACCCCTCCTTCCCCAACAGTGCTAACCTCTTGCCGCCTGTCTCGCCAAAAGCTATGTCCCACACGCGAACCGTGCCCTCCGAAACTTCAACATGTATCTCAACGTTCGCCAGCCACCATTACGCTCCAAACTCCCCTTCAACCCCTTCTCTTTCCTTTTCCCTCGGACGACACCGTCGACACCTACGCTATCCCCTGCCCCTTCGCCTACAAGACGCAGATCCCCATCGCCCAGCCGCCCATCGAAACGCAGTTCCTCGGTTCCTATCCCGCCTATCCCGCCTACCTCCAACCCACGAGGCGAGCTCATATTCTCATCTCGTGTTGACCGAGGTTTCAGGGAGGGATACGACAGACATCGCACGACGTTCGAACGGATCAGGGACGAGCGAGATAAGATGGCGTACCAGGCGACATGGATGGGGTGGCTGCACACCAAGATCATGCGATTACCTATGGTGACCCCGGGCCCAGCAGCGAGCGGGGCCGCGACACCGGTTGGGACGCCTGGGCTGGGAAGGGCGGGCAGCATGACGGGAAGCGGGAGCACGAGAGGGAGGGTTCCATCTGGAGGATCAGCGAGTTCTGTCAGCACACCTTCGTCCTCGAGACGGCCGAGTCCTGTACCGCAGAGGGTGTCACGGAAGGGGACTGCGAGTCGTACGGGGACACCGCCGAGGCAGTCGCCGTTACAGCAAGCGAGCTCTCCGGGGCACGAAGGGCAGGGCAGTGCGGGTGGGACGGCTATTCATCCGAGTCCGCCGTAGGGTTTGATTGTTGGGATTGCTTTACCTTATTGTATCTTGTAGCTTAACTTATAAGACAGCTCTAATCACATCCAAGCTTTGTAGTGCACAGCGCCGTGGTCAGTCGAGCACGCCCTGTCACAAAGAAGATGTACTGTTAGTCATGAGTAAGTTGAGCTCGTTCTTCAAAATGAACTGCGAGCTGACGTTTTTTTGGCATAGGCGGAACATCTAGCACCTTTTCAAGGGTAGATGTTGGCAGCAAGTTTCCAGCCACAGTCAGTGGCGTCGACGTCGGTCCGCTTGAGTCCTTTGAATCTTCACTTTCAATTATCTCTATCCTTCACCTCACATCAGTCTTCGGAGGACACGCTGAAGGTCACGTTAAAGGATCTTCCTCGGACTTGCAGACTCAATTGTCACATAGCTGCCGAATTACTCTCGCGAGCAGCCAGTCTGCCTTTTTGTATCCCACGCGGTGGCAAAGAGCACGAAGCCCGTTGACCTTTCGCGGAGTCGTCATTCACGGCGACTGACCGTACGTCCGACCACAGGCGAGAGAAGCCAACTTTGTCATTGCCGCGGCGTCAAGCAGACTACGCATGTATCCTCCAAGTTGCGGTGATGCTCTTTCTTGTGAGTACATTGGCTCACTGGGAGGATCCATGCTTTGTCAAGACTGACGTTTCCACCATTGTCACAGTTGTCTGGATGCGGACTTAGTATGTATGCCTTGGAGTTCGAACAGAGCATGGAGACATGCTTCGAGAACTCGCTTCGACGAACACCTCGTGACGCCATGCCTGGCTTCGAATGTAGTGGATTGACAGTCAGCGGAGGGTATGTCCCGGAGTTCGTCGTATTGATAATTGTCGTCCAGTCAATCTAGGTGAGCTTAGTTGCACCGACAAGTCATAGCCACCTCCGGTTCAGCTATGTGAATTCTGAAGACCACGATGGTATAAGAAGGACATCTCTATCTCTCACCATGTCAAGTCACTCCCACCCTTCCGTGGTCATTGTCTTCGTTCTGCGCTCAGGATTGCCTTCAGGCCTTCGTTCGAAATGAACTCTGCATCGGCGTTGCTATACCTCGGGGCAGGATTGCTGGTGTACAGGCTTCTCAGGCGATTGCTTCGCTCGTCATCACTGGATCAACTTCGTGGTCCCCAGTCCAAATCGTGGATCTCAGGTGAGCGATCCGCGACATCTGCCCTTTACAACATTGACCGGTCGATCACCGCTATAGGTAATCTGACCCAGTTCTTCAATCGCCATGGCTGGGATTTCGTGGATGGTCTTACCAACGACTACGGTCCTGCCTCCAGGATCCATGGCTTATTCGGGGTGAGTACGAGCCTCAACGTCTAGCGCACTACCAGGACTGACTTCTGTGTGCAGGAAAAGCTGCTACACGTTTACGACCCCTTAGCCTTGCACCACATCATTCTGAAGGACGCCCACCAATACGATGAGACTAGCTGGTTCTACGAGTAAATCCCCCTGATATGTCTCATTTCTTAGAGCTGACGCTATATGCAGAACCAACAAGTTGACCTTTGGACTGGGATTGTTGTCGACTCATGGTACTTATTTCCGCATAAGCAATCCTTGAGCTTTGTATCTCAACGCGTATGGTTGGCAGGCGATCACCACAGGAAGCAGCGCAAGATGCTCAACCCGGTGTTCTCTATCGCCCATATGCGACACATGACACCGATCTTCTACAGGATCGCACACAAGGTACCGACTTGCCTTCAGCGGTACAATATTGTAATATCAGGCTGACTGCAGTGCATCACAGTTGAAAGACGCCGTTTCGAAGGAAGTCCAGGACCAACCGCAACAGGTCAATATACTCGAATGGATGGGCCGCACCGCTCTGGAACTTGTTGGACAAGGCGGACTCGGATACTCTTTTGATCCTCTGACGGAGTCTGTGCCCAACGACTTCGGCGATGCCATGAAGGCCTTCTTGTGAGTGATCCAGTCATATTCAACCGAGACAATCATGAAAGTGAAGACCATCCCCCAAGGCCCCTCATGTTCTCCGTCGGCCCCTTCCGCTTCTACTCGCCTTACCTGAAATACCTCGGCAGTCGAGCGTTCAGGCGCAAGCTCGTCGACTACCTACCCTTCAAGCGACTTCACAGGCTGGCTCGGGTGGTTGATCAGATGCATTTCATGTCTAAGAAAGTCTTTGATAGCAAGAAAGAAGCTTTCGCGGCGGGGGACGAAGCAGTCACGGAACAAGTCGGCGAAGGGAAAGATATCATGAGTATCCTATGTAAGTTTGATTTGATTCATCATTTCAAGGGGTTCTGTCTAATGCTTCACTCAGTGAAAGCGAACATGGCTGCAGCCGAGAAAGACCGTCTGCCTGAAGATGAACTTTTGGGTCAAATGTCGTACGTAGCCCATTCTTCCAACAGGTATAACCCAGAAGCAGACTTGCAATTCCAGTACCCTAGTGTTCGCAGCCACAGATACAACCTCCACGGCATTGACGCAGATCCTCCACACACTGGCTGAGCACCCAGACGCGCAAGATAAGCTGCGCGAGGAAATTCGCGAGGCATCGCGCGACGGCGACATTCCCTACGATGAGCTGGTGGATAGAATGCCGTACATGGATGCTATCTGTCGGGAGACTCTTCGACTGTACGTCAAGGCTCTTTCTTATACGATTTGAGTTCTAATGGGACATTTTAGTTATCCTCCAGTCACCTTTGTCTTCCGAGAGTAAGTGTCATCTCCACTTCGTGCTTACCATGTTCTTGACCAAACTCACATCCTACAGAGCGCTCAAAGACAACATCCTTCCCTTCTCCGAACCAATCACTCTCAAGGACGGCACAGCCGTGAACGACATGATTGTACCCAAGGCCACCACCATCCTCATCTCGATCCGGGCGTGTAATAGGAACAAGGCTATCTGGGGCGAAGATGCACTGGAGTGGAAGCCTGAGCGGTGGTTGACGACGTTACCCAAAACCGTCACGGAGGCCAAGATCCCGGGGGTGTATTCGAATTTGTGAGTGGCCATAAGGTGTGGCGTTCGAAACAAGCTCATAAGCTGGGCTCATAGAATGACTTTCTTGGGTGGAGGGCGGTCTTGCATGTGCGTGACATCTGAGAGATTTCAATTA
Organism: Steccherinum ochraceum; assembly: GCA_004332605.1. Classification (NCBI taxonomy): domain Eukaryota; kingdom Fungi; phylum Basidiomycota; class Agaricomycetes; order Polyporales; family Steccherinaceae; genus Steccherinum; species Steccherinum ochraceum. The sequence goes on from RWJN01000034.1 coordinate 81,700, forward strand.
CTCATCTTAACTCTACGTTCTGGTCCTACAGCGGGTTCAAGTTCTCCCAACTGGAAATGAGTGAGTCTCTTCCTCTCTTGTGTATCGCTTTCAAAGTACCTCCCAACTGACTCTCCCCGCAGAGGTTATCCTGTCTGTCCTCATCAAGAGCTTCAAATTCAGTCTCCCCGATAATAAAAACGAGATCGTTTGGAATTTGGCCGGTGTAAGGTACCCTACCGTCGGAAACGCTACGAAGCCTTCATTCCCTATGAAAGTGGGGCGAATTTCATTTTCGGAGATGTAACGCATCTCGCTCCGTAGCGTCCTGCGAGTGTTCCCGCTCTCATCCATCTGTCTCTTCCTCCGTGAGAGCATATGTACATATATTTGACGATCCGGATCCTTGTAGGGAGACCATCTTCTCAGACTCACGAAGTGACAGCTTATCGCAGGTCTGTCCAATGGGACTTTCAGACTGAGTCTAAGGGCGCCGCAACAAATAAGCAGAAGATACTGTCGTTCCACTGATATGCTTGCAAGCGAGAGCAGTCTTGCGGTCGTCGCAGTGCATAGCTCAGTTATAGTGTCCTTTCGGAAACGATACGGATCGCACTTGCAATGCGAGAGACCATAGGCGAGTGAAGTTCATGCAGCGCGGCAGAGGCTGCCGCGGCTGTCATGAAGCGAGATCGGCTCAAGAGATGGCCATCATTGCAGTTATATAGGCTCTTCCTCCTCCTGGCCGTGTACTTCTGCGTCACGGTAAGTGTCGCGCCTTGCTTGCATACTTCGTGGTTCATCATGGCTAATGTTTTTACCCTTGTCCCAGATGTTCGAACCTGCATTGCAAGTACTAAGAGTACTTGTGTCTGCTCAAGCCCGCGCGAAGCACGGTCAAGCACGGTTACACGGTTTGGCAAGATGTCGCTTCGGCTAACACCTCATGACTTCCAGATTCTCCCAAGCAATATACGAGGGGAACGTAGTAGATTGACAGTCAGCGGAGAATGTGTCCCGGGATCCGTTGCATGCGCATTGTCGTCCCTCGTCGTCCAGCCATCCCAGACGAGATGAGTTACAGCGAATCAAGTAATGTCCCAGCCTCCATTCTCGGAGTAGCAACCCCTCGGGCCTTTGCCACCCGAAACTCGGGAACGGACGTAGTATAAAAGGTTGCTTTGCTCTCCCATTCTACCAAACCACCCCACCCCACATTCTGCCAGTGTTTCACCCTTATCTTATAACGAGTTCGAGATGAATCCTCCGTCGGCGTTGCTCTATGTCGGAGCAGCATGGTTGCTGTGGAAGATTTTACAACGAATAATTCGTTCATCACCACTGGATCAACTAAATGGACCAAAATCCGTGTCATGGTTCTCAGGTGAGTTGCCCATAGTCGCTTTCACGACGCCCAGGCGTGATCTTGACATGTTTTTACAGGCAACCTGAGTCAATTGTTCAATCGGCATGGCTGGGGATTCGTAGATGGGCTCGCCAATGATTATGGCTCTGTGTCTAAGATATACGGTCTGTTCGGAGTGAGTGCCATCATAAATTCAATACGAGATTTGCATCCTGACATCGTTTCCCATATAGAAGCAGGTTTTACATCTCTACGACCCTTTAGCTCTGCATCATATCATTTTGAAGGATGCTCAATTCTACGATGAAGCTCCTTGGTTTTACGAGTAAGTCGCAGAATTCTCACACAAGGCTTTCCTAAGCTGATGTTGCATACAGGATGAACCAGATGACGTTCGGACCGGGCCTATTGTCTGTTAATGGTGAGTCTTACGCACCTCTTCCATCTTCGCAGTGGTGGGCTCAATGGACGTCAGGCGACCACCACAGGAAGCAGCGCAAGATGCTCAATCCTGTGTTCTCTATCGCACATATGCGCCATATGACGCCGATCTTCTACAGAGTCGCTCACAAGGTACTTGCCTTGGGCCTTAGAACGATGTTTCTGGTGGCAGGCTGACACTGGTTCCGCAGCTGAAGGATGCCATTCTCAACGAGGTTCAGGACGAATCCAATCAGGTCAATATGCTCGGATGGATGGGTCGCGCCGCGTTGGAGCTCGTCGGACAAGGAGGGCTCGGATACTCCTTCGATCCTCTGACGGAGTCTGTCCCTAATGATTTTGGCGACGCTCTGAAGGCATTCCTGTGAGTCTTTTTTTACTGATGATTAAAGCTAACGGACGCAATGCTGAACGTGACAACGCACACTCTCAGGCCACTCACGTTCTCCTTCGGACCCTTCCGCTTTTTCACGCACTACGCAAAATACTTCGGTAGCCCGACATTCAGGCGGAAGCTCATCGACTATTTGCCTATCAAACGGCTTCATCGAGTGGCCGAGGTGGTCGATCAGATTTATTTCATGTCTAAGAAGATCTTCGACAGCAAGAAGGCGGCTCTCGCGGCAGGAGACGAAGCGGTCCTGGAACAGGTTGGTGAGGGGAAGGATATCCTGAGTGTTCTCAGTAAGCACTTCCTAATTGATTGGCAGTTAGCCTATCGAGCAACATGTCTCACTCAATATTGCAGTGAAAGCGAATATGGTTGCGTCGGAAGAAGACCGTCTCCCCGAGGACGAACTCCTGGGTCAGATGTCGTACGTTACCCTGCCAGCCACTGAGACAAGTTGCACCTTAAATTGACGTGGAAACCTAAGTACACTGGTATTTGCAGCTAGCGACACCACCTCCACAGCATTGACACAGATCCTCCATGCCTTGGCCGAGCACCCGGAAGCACAAGAAAAGCTGCGCGAGGAGATCTCCGAGGCGTCGCGCGACGGCGACATTCCCTACGACGAGCTGGTGGATAGAATGCCGTACATGGATGCTATCTGTCGGGAGACTCTTCGACTGTAAGTCGGGACCTTCCTTCGGCGACTTGAGTTCTGACCAGACATACTAGCCACCCTCCGGTTACCTTCGTCTTCCGAGAGTAAGTCTCCTTCCATCTTTTTGTCTCCGTGCCGAATTTTCATCGAGCTGTAACCCATACAGGTCCCTGAAAGACAACATCCTCCCTTTCTCCGAACCAATCACAACTAAGGACGGCACAACCATCACCGAGATGCCCGTTGACAAAGGCACGACCATCCTGATCTCCCTCCGAGCTTGCAACAGGAACAAAGCCATCTGGGGCGAAGATGCTTTGGAGTGGAAGCCTGAACGGTGGTTGACGACGCTGCCGAAGACTGTCACTGACGCGAAGATCCCGGGGGTGTATTCGAACTTGTGAGTAACACCAACCGGTGTTCTCATTTGAGAGAGGTTCACGATCTGTTTTCCAGGATGACCTTCTTGGGCGGAGGGCGATCTTGCATGTGCGTATCCCTAGCTCAATCTGCATGGCTTCCGGAGACTCATCTAAACCCCGCGTACTTCTTCATACAGTGGCTTCAAGTTCTCCCAATTGGAAATGAGTAAGTCTCCCTCTCACAATGCCTCTACGAGACCCTTTGACTGATTCTTAAACAGAAGTGATCCTTTCCGTCCTCCTGACCACCTTCAAGATCAGCCTCCCAGACAACAAAGACGACATCGTTTGGAACCTTGCTGGTGTGAGGTACCCTACTGTCGGGAACGACACTAAGCCGTCTTTCCCCATGAAGGTGGAGCGGCTTTTGCGTTCGGAGTTGTAGACTGTGCGGCTTTGCTTTTGACTTTTTGCTTGATACCCCCCTCCTTTGGATTTGACGTGCTTGCACGATGACGTTCCTTCGTTACTTTTTGTTTGAGAGTGTCCGCATGACGATGCTTCTCATGATACCACTCCTTCAACTTTCTTCGTGCGTTACATCTTGTAAGATAGCAGCTGATCACACTCCATACTAATGGAATTCCAGTCTCATCGGATGCGGGTATACAACAAACCACTTGCACGACCATGTTGGGCGATGTCGCACTCAGGAATGCCAACCAAGGATAGGACACCAGCACAAGGGTGTGTAGTAAATACGAGCATAAAATTAGTAATGTACAGAGACACGTCCAGTCCGATTTCCTAACCATCCACAGACATCATGTGCATTTCCATGCAGCCAACACCATCTGTGCCCCTCACCCCATCTACACCTCTGCAAATTATACCCGATCCTCTGAATCCGCAGCCCTATACGGCTTCACGATCAACGGCATCTGACTCCCCGCCTCCACCTCGGTGAGGATGAGCGGCCGCTGGACGATCGAGCTCTTCTTGGTGACGTCCTTGGGATCCACGGCGAGCTCGTACTCGAACGCGCGCACGAGGGTGAAGATCAGGGCTTTCATCCTATGCGCCAAATCACATCTATCAGCGCAATTCTTGCAAAGCAGGAAGGGAAGGAGTACGCACTCGATGAGAGAGAACCGGTACCCGATACATGCACGCGGGCCGCCGATGAAGGACATGATGTGGCCCCAGACACCGGGGAGGCCGTGGGCTGCTTCGGGGATGTTCTCCCAACGCTCGGGCTTGAACTCGAAGGAGTCTTCGCCCCAGAACGTCTTGTCGCGGTTCATGGCTTGGATGGGGATCATGACCATGTCGCCTTTCTGTATGCTATGATTCATGTACCCAGGGTCAGTCCAACACAGTAGAAGGCGAAGGGTGACGAGGAAGGATGAACGCACCGAATCGTATCCCGCTGCACACCATACCGATCCGTATACGGCTTCGCACACGGAATCTCGTCGTTCTTCGCCGCAACGCGAATAGTAGACGCCACAGGCGCGTGGATGCGCAACACCTCTCGGACGACCATGTCCAAGTACGGCAGGGCGTTGAGCTCGTCCATGGAGGGCATGTCGGTGCGGACGGTGAGGAGTTCGTTGCGGAGCTTGGTTTGTACATGCGGAGCTTGGGTGAGCGCGAAGAGCGTCCAGGTTACGCCGGTGGAGGTCGTTTCGTGGCCGGCGACGATGAAGCTGTTCCGATGAGTATGAGGTCAGCGTGAAATTGAGAAGGCGAGGAGAGGGGGAGGGAGGACGTACGTGGGGACTTGAGCGAGGACGTCTGCGTCGCTGAGTCTCTGGCTTTCGGGGATGTCGGTAGACATGTTGGCTTTGATGAGCAGGGAGAGCAAGTCACGTCCTTGCACGTTCTTCTTTTCGACGTCAGCGCCTTGGGTCTTCTCGGAGAGGATCGCAGCTTTCTTCTCGGCGATGAGCTCCATACCGATCCGGCGCATGACTTTCATAGCAGCTGCGGTTTTGAGCGAGCGAGAGGTGGGCTGCGTACAACATCCGCTCTTCAGAAATGCTTTCACGTTCGAGAGCGACAACAGCTAGCACTTACGATAATCCGAAGAGGGGGAACAAACATGCGCAGCATGTTCAAAATCGGGAGCTGCGTGTCGCCCTGGAAGATCGTCTTGAACGCGTTGTTGAGCTCGTTGGGCTTCCCATCGGCGAGCGCGTCGAATTCGTAGTTGAACCCGGCGAGACCGATCACGTCCAACGTCATGCGGCCCAGGCCGAACAGCACGTCGATGCGCGTCGGTCCACCGTTGCGGTCGATGGTGAGTTGCCAGTGGTCTCGGAGCTAGAGCGGAGGGGTGGAGTGGACTCTCATTTAGCAGCGAAGGACAGTGCGATATGGAGGAGACTGGCGGTACCTTCATGGCCTTCTCGAGGAAGATGCCAGTGAGCTCACGGATTTGTGCTGGACCAAACGCGGGGTTCTGACATCATCCTTAGCACGAAGAAGCTTGGCAGGGGGAATAAGCTACGTACCATGATCCTCCTCTGTTGTACGCGAATTTGACGATTTAGACTGATGATGATGAAACGCTGTGCTGATGGGCGAACGTACCTGTTGTCTGTGCTGCTCGCCTTCCGTTACCAAAACACCTGCACATCACATTGAGAAAGAGTATGCGGATAGGAGATTGGGTAGCACTGACCTGCACCGAGGACGGCGGTGAGGTTGTACCGAGTGACTTCAGGTTTTGGGAAATCGTTGGAGTGGGTCAGGATGTGATTCATGGCACGTTCATCGTGAGTGTAAAGGCGTCGTCCCTGAGAAACAGCTTTTCATGAAGAGGTGCGTAGGAGTGTAGCAAGGGGTACTCACACCGAACATGCCTTGGTATGTGATGGTCTGGCCATACTCGGCAAGCCATTTCTCCTGAGGCACTCCGTGGTCCGAATTGAATATGACCTTGAATTGGCCCCAGAACCAGCTTGGGTTGGGAGGACCAGGGAGATGACGGAGAGGGGAGGTGTAGATCCTGACGAAGACAGGCACGATCTTCCAGAGGAGGATGGCGACCAAAGCGAGCGGCACGGCGACGAGGAGGTTGAGCGCCATGACGAGATCTCGGAAATTCGAGTAGATCAAGAGAATGAGAAGATGCAAATGAGATGTTGGAATAGGATGGTAAGGAGACTGGGGATGCAGAGACCGACCCCGAGAGGAAGGGGGTATATATGCAGCACCATGACCAGCAGTCCTCCCGCAGAAAGTCGCAGGCGTGCCGGGAGCAGAAGCGGGTCCTCCCCCTGGCGCTGATCCCATCACGCGATTCAGATGACCCATCGAATCGAAAGTTGCCTTTTACGGCCATTTCCGAACTTCTCGGGCTCCGGTTAACAAAAGCCGGTAGATCACGATCGGGGCAAATCACTGCGGCCCCGCGTCTGCACTGGCGAAACTGCGTTCAAGACACCAGCCGACGCAGTCTCTAATGAATCCGCGGGCCGTGCCACATACGCAGCCGTCATGCTGCCTCAGCCACGCTCACGCAGCTTGAAGGGATCGGCCCTAAGTACAAGACAACCGTGGAAGGCGACAGTGGACAGCTCTTGCAAAACGGCTACACGCGTCGACCTCGGTAGCACACTCGGTTAGGGGAGGTTCCGTAAGTCTCAAGAATAGATACACATCTCGGTCATGGCCAGAAAGTACCAGAATTCTGGCAAGCTCACCGGGATACGGTTGCGTGGTATGAGCAACCGAACATGATTCATCTGTACAATATGCCGATGTTCCTAGCTCTGCCTTGCCGGTCAATGCTTCGGAGTACTCTTAACTTGAGAGTCAAACAAAGCTCTTTCAAGACACGGTTTCTGTGAATAGATTCGAGTCCCGGTATATCGCAATGCCGACGTTCGGACTCAGAGTTTCCGGAACGGTTTGAGAAGTGACGCGTCGATGCAGACGCGTCAGGTCGGCTTGAAGACTCGGAGCAGAGCAGATGTACTTCGAACAGGTCAATCAAGATTAAATGTGAATGAACGATGCAAGAACGAGGGCGCAGAGAACAGGACGATGACGATCTCAAAAGCACAGCCGAATTTGACGCGTTTTGACGAGCCTCAAAACGGAAAACGGCCAAACACAACCATCGTGATGGGCGTCGAGGCGCTTGCGTGGACGTCGCTGCCTCCCGCTCTCTTCCAACGTCTCCGCTGGATATACTCATACAGTCCTCAAAACTCTCTCGTATATTCCTCCCCTGTAGCTTGAGAAGATGTTGACACCTTACTACCAGATTACCGTCAACATGATTGTCAAAGGAGTCGAGGGCGTCACTCGATGTTCAAGACTCGGAGGCCACCTTTCGAAAAAGTTTTCCCGATTCGCGGACGCTAAGTTCCAACCCAGAGCTTCAGGACGACTGTCGAGGTCGGATGGTGGCTGTATGCTGGTGTACACGCCTTGACCGCAGAACCTTACACGCGGTGGGCGTTGCCGACCGGACGAAGCTTCGATCGGCCGGGCGTTGACAGCGTTCGAGTTGCAGCGAGCAGCGACGGAGGGGGGCAATGCCGCCACAGTGACCACGCCCTCGACGCGTCGACGCGTCGATCATGTGGTCTGTTGATTCGCAATCAACAAGACGCGTCGCGACGCGTGCCCCCCTCCTTCGTTTTCCTATAAAGAGGACGTCCCACCCCGCCTTCCCGCTCCCCCTCCCGTGACTTCCGTGAACCCCTTCGTCAATCACACCTCATCAACCCTTTCACACAAGCCCTCCAGCAATCTCCTCCGCCATGCACCTCTTCCTCTTCCTCCTCGGCATCGGCATCCTCAACCCCCACGCCTACGAGGTTTTCTTCGCTCCCCTCGTCACCAGCATCTGGTCCGCCACCGACACTGTCTTCGCCCTCTTCGTCGCCATCGCGTCGGTGCCCCAGGTTCAGGTCGCCGCCTTTGTCGAGCTCCTCCGCATCCCGCCGCCCACTCGCGTCCCGAAGCTCCCGCCGACACCCACGGTCCCATCGCCGGCCCACCACCTGAGCAGCCCCCTCGCATACCTGGTCTCAGCAAGCATTATGGTGGTCCTCCTCACCATCGTCTTTCTCGTACGCCGTGGCCTTCGACAACGATACATTCCCCTCCTTCCCCTCAGCCGAAGGTTCCCAACGAAACCTCAGTACGTCAAGAGGACCACTACACTCGAGGCTTTCAAGGACTTCGTCATTTCCACCTGGTCGGCTCTACCTCCCTCTTCCGCCGTCTTCTGCGCCAGCCACGGTCACCTCGTCGTCCCGCGCCACACCATCCCCAAGGCCGTTCAAGTTGCTCAGCCGGCTGAACGGGAGATTGCTGTACCGGAACAGCAGCCTCTCGTTCAGCCCGAGAACGTCCCCGCACCCGCACCCGTCGACGACATCAACGAACCCGCCGAGCAAGTCGACATCGTTGAACCCGAGCCCGCCCTCCTCCCCGCTCCCGTCGAACCCGCTTCGCCTGTCGCCTCCTCAAGCAACTCAGACGATGACAACGCACTCGCTCCCGCATCGCCCACTTTCACGGAAGCTACGTTGGTCGAGGGAGATGAGGATGATAGGATGGTGGAGGAGTTTAGGCAAGCTCTTGCTGGGTATAGAGGTCGTCGGCAGAGGAGGGCAAGACCGGCGATGGAGAATCCATTCGATGTACGTTGTTAATAATCCCGTGCTACAGTCTTCATTTACTCACATGTTTTGCAGGTTCATTCAATGGATAACATACATATCCAGTATGCAAATACGCGAGCTTTCCTTTTGCTACAGCAGATGGAGGATGACCTGGCGGGAATGGGAGTACGTCGCGTTTTTGATGTTTCTCTGGACTTGGGAGTTGATGTGTTTCTCGTAGATGGCACTGGACGCCATCCTGGGACCTATACAATCAGACGGAACCCGACAATGGCAGTGAATTCGTGAGTGTAGTGTCTTTGTCGATTGTGACCCGGCTTGCTGACGTCTTTGCAGAGTCAACTGTCACACTCGCCGCCAATAGCCTCTGAATAAATTTCGTACTCGTATAAAGAATCATCTTCTCAATTTTCTTTTTTCTCTTTATCATTATCACAGTCTCTTTTCTAGTCCTCGTCTTGATTCGTATCTCTTTACTTCTTCAATTCGTTTCATACCGTTCATCCTACTTTTATACCTTGTATCCACGTTGATAGATCTGACCTCACGACGGCGACGACTCCCCTCCCCCTCTTTTAGCACGACGACGACGATATCCTCCCCAACCCTCTCCCACTTCCTTCGACGACTGGTCTTGACGACAATGGCGCCCTTCTTTACCAACCTTCATCGACGACGACCTTCCCCACTGCAACACTGCTCTGCAACTCTCTCTTCTCCGCTCCTCGCTCTCCTCTGGAACTCTGCTTTCATCTGGAACTCTGCTCTCATCTGCAACTTCGCTCTCTGCCGCTTCCTGGCTCACAAGGCGCATTTCTCCGCTGTGGATTCTGTTTATGCTCTCGGTGAGTTCTCTTTGACTTTCTCACTTCTTTTGGGTTGGCCTGACTCCGGTCTTCAGCTCATGTTAACCCGTGATTTACCCCGGGTCCCGTGTTTAATTCCGGGCTGGCAAGCATCGCGTTATGCATAAACTTGTAAGTTATCTACTTTTTTGATTTCGCCGACGTGTACTCACTCGACCCTTTCATAGAATTCCTCTACTGGCCTTCACCGCCACTGCTGCTTCATCTACTTCGCTCTCGCTCTCGCCTTCGCAAATTCTCCGCGCTGCTCTCGCTCCAAATGCTCTTCGTCGCTCTACTCTTGCTCTGCATCGCTCGCAACTCGCATCAAATGGTCGTCGTCTCCATCCTCGCCTCCCGCTACTCTGGTGCCGGTCACTGGTCAACCTTCGCAACAGCCACCGTCGTCTCTCAGTCGTCCCAAGGATTCACCCGCCTCAATCTTCATCCACCGTCGTCGTCGTCGTGCCTCTTCTCTCCTCCGTCACCAACCATCACCTTCAGACTCGTCGTCGCCTGGTTCTTTCGTCTTCAACTTCATATTGTTATTACTATCCAGATCTGTACAACTCGGACTCGTCTTTTTCTTCGTTCTCATCTTCATATCATTACTATCTAGATTTGTACCACCTGGACTCGTCTTTTCTCCTTCTTCATTCATCATTCGGTTTTTCCTCAGTATCGTCTTTGTATTTTCCTCCTCTCTATCTCTCGGACTGTGATTCGGACACATCGGATTCGTTTGTACTTGACTTCAGACTCGGATTCTCTCCCTGTGACTTCCACGCCTCGGTTTCTCGTTTCTCCTCCATCATCGTCTTTGTATCTTTCCTTTTTTCCTCTTTTCCTCAGCATCGTCTTTGTAGTTTCCTCCTCTCTACCTCTCGGACTGTGACTCGGACACATCGGACTCGTTTTGTATCAGACTTCAGATTTTTCTCTCCCTGTGACTTCTACGCCTCTGTTTCTCTTTTCTCTTTTCTCCTCTAGCATCGTCTTTGTATTTTTTCTCTCGATATAGTAGCCTCCCTCTCTTGGATTGTCGCCTCGGTTTCGGACTTGGACTTGGACTTGGACTTGTTTGCATTTGACTTCGGATTTGTATCTCTTAGTAGCCTCATGTGGTTGTATGGATAGCACTGTCTCAATAAACCTCTTTCGAACCTTCTCTGCTCGTTCTGACTTTTGAACGCATCCCACCGGATACAACGAGTAAACTTGTTATTTCGGTACAACTCGGTAAGAGTTTCGCGACTTCGGGGCTAGCTTTTCTCTGCTAACATGTCTCGCCTTCGTCCTCTTCCTAGATTCTATACGTACAAGATCCACGCCGTCGCGGTCTCACCTCTCCCGAAGGGTCTAGCTGCTGTGCATGTGTCGCCAGTACCAGTCCTAGCCTCTCGAGCTGGTTTATATGATGTGCCTCGCTCAGTCTTCGACTCCCCCGGGCCGAAAGAGTTGCAGCTCCACAATCTCGTGCCTACTGAACGCCGCCATGTTTGCAGGTAGTGACCAACACGCCGACATCAACGCAGAATGCTTCCTATTCGGAGGCAACCGGCCATCTCTCACCGAGACGTTCAAACCTCTCAATCGCCCCACCGGCTCTCCTCGTCTTGCACGATGTTTCATTCCGGACCCGGAAATTGTTCTGCTCGCTGTTCATGACGGTCAGGAGGTCCAAGGGCCGTACTGGGGCATACTGTGTTGGCAGATCGTTCCTCGTAGCTGTGCTGCACAATGTGAGTGCGAGCATTGTCGAGCTGTCAACCATCCCTTCATCTGATGCATTACTTCCAGGGCTACTCCAGGCACGTCTGCTGCGTTCTACACGGATGTTAGCTGCGTCCTGCTCGTCTCATCAAGAGAAGTGGTATAAAACAGCTTCGGAATCGTCAGAGATCCCTCAGGCACTGGCACAATCCTTCCGACGTGACTGAGACTTTGCGGCGTCATCAACCTCGTCATGCTCAACCTCGCCATCTCCCTTACCCTGCTAATGGCAGCGGTGCAGGCATCGTTCAACGCCTGCCGTTTCGTCTGTCCAGCGACATTCAACGGACAGACGCTCATCGACGATCACGGTAGCTTCTGCATCTGGGAAGGAAATAATCAGCCTGGTGTCCTCGGTATCGTAAACGTAGGTCGCTCACACTGCTTGCCTGAGCACAATCCCTGCAGCTGACCTACTTCGCTACCTTGTCAAGCAAAATGACGGATTTCTACAATTCGTCGCCGACAACGGTACCATCGTCGAGAGCGACATCCCAGCAGTCACCTACTGTGCTGTCGTATCAGACGATTGGAACTGTCGAGGACAATGCTGCGGGGAGATTCCTGACCAACGACGTGATGGTGCCAATCGCACAGAACACGCCCGAGGCGTGTACTGCTGCATGTGATCAGAGGGGATACAGCTTTGCCGGGGTCGAATTTGGGTCGGAGTGTCATTGTGGCGTATCTCTCAGCGAGTAGGTCATCTATTTGTTGAGACGATGAGAGTTACCAGCTCACTCTCCTGCCGTGCAAGATCTGTCGAGGCGTGGCCGCCAGCTGAACTCCACACCGATTGCAACATGCCATGCACAGGCAACAGCTCCGAATTCTGCGGCGGGCCCGACCGCATTCAGATCTTCATGGGCCCAAACCCTCCGCGCGCCGTCATTCTACCCGCAGGTTGGGAATTCACTATTCTGTGCGCGCAAGACTCGCCCGATCGCCTGTTCGTCAATACTCTCATTGCTGGCCCTGAGTTGGCTGCGACCGACACGCCCGCCGCATGCGTCGGGTTCTGTGCAGATAAAGGATTCACGAAGGCAGCTGTGGAGGGCGGAGATGAGTGCTATTGTGGCAATGAGTTTAGAGTGCCACCTACGGAGATTTCCTTTGGGTTCTGTAGGCTGCCGTGTCAGGGTGCGCCAGGGGTGCCCTGCGGTGGAGTGTTTGGTGCGCAAGTGTACGAGCTGTCATCGTGATATTCGGCGTTCGTGGAGAAGTCGGACCTCTTGATGAATCTCAATGTTTTGCTGGTTGACTGTTGCATTTCTGGAATTCAGGCGGGTCGTACAGTTATGCCTTCGAGATCGAGTCAATCATGATTGACGGTGTATAGTATACTCTACAGTGTCCTGAGCGCTTGAAGAACCTGAATCCCTGAATCCTAATTTTCCATTTGCATGTGATTCCAATCCTCGATTCGTTTTGACACTTCAATTGAAGGGCCGTTCAGCGTTACGGCGTTTTTCATCTGGGGTCAAAAGACCCAGAGAATGGGAAGCAAAACTAAAGAGACAGGTCAGACCACTGGTATGAACATGTGTTAGGTGAGCATCTTACCATGATCATCTCATCTGAACTGAAACCCTCGCAATCAAAACCTCGGACGCACGTCGAGCCTTGCCGCAGCCACTGCTAATGTCGAAAGAGAGGTCACGGCCGCACAAGACCCAACAAACACGATCACAGGTCCGAATCCCCCTTTACCGTATGTCGTGAACGCGCTAGATGATGATTTCTTTCCTGCTTCGAGAAGAAGACTGGACGCGATAGGGCCGAGGACAGCGGCGATACCTTTGATGGCGGTGACTGCTGTCAACGCCGTTGTGGCTTGCTCGGGGTTGGCTCCTGCTGAGTCGGTGGCCGCGGCGAATAGTACGGATGGGAAGCCTCCACCCTGTATGCAGAGTAAGTCATAATGTCTGTCCCCGAGAACTTTGAAGATACGCACCAGACCGCCAAACAACACTGCAAAAGCGAAGATCGTTCCAAGGGTATCTGCGAAACCCCAGAGTAAGAATGCTGATAAGCAGCACCCGAGCGCGCTCCCAAACATGATACGCGGGTAGGGCCAACGGTCCGTGAAATATCCCATGAGCACCTGCCCTATGACTCCAGCCGAGTTGAACAAGGACAGGGCGGTGGCAGCAGATAGCGGGGAAGCGATAGTCGCCGTGAACACCGCAATATACAGCGACACTGGGTAGAAGCACATCCCTTGAAGCCAATAAGTTAAAGTCTGCAAATTTATTGGTGAGGAAAAAGCTGATTGCATTGCGATTTATTGAAGAGACGTACAAAGCACCAAAATACGGGGCGTTTATGAAATTGGGTATTTGCTGGAAAGAATGCTGGCCGAGGGTGACCTGCATGAAATTTGGGGACGGGAACGCGAGGGCGAACTCCGAGGATGGCTACACCTCCAACCACGGCCATGAGGAGAGCCCATATCCTCAGAGTCCAGCGGAAGCCAATGCGGCTCAGGAGCGCTTCGACGACAAGAGGGAAAACAAAGCCTATAATCATAGCGTAAGACGGCGGTCCAGCAATATCAAAGTACGTACGAAGAGCTCACCTCCCACACCACCGCCCGCAAACATAATGCCACTGGCCAGGCCACGACGCTGCACGAACCATTCGGGAAGTAAGGACAAGCTTGGCCAGTACATCATGCCGCCTCCAACACCAAGACAGATGCCTTGGAGAAAAATGAGCAGCGCCACCTGCGTCGTTCCCATTTAGTCATTGCGTTGCGTGCAACTTGAGAATGAACTCACATCGCTCACGAAGCTGGATAACAGCAGAGCAAGAACGAATAGCGTGAGTCCGGTCCAGAGAGTGTACTTCATGTAGTCGGGGTATCGAGTGTGGAAGAATGATAACAATAGACCCTGTACGCGCGCATGAAGTGAGACAGTGACATTGTTGCATATGTTGGGAGGTACAGACCTCAGTGAACATGATTGCAAGTCCAGTGGGCCCGATGGACGCCACAGCAACATGAGAGCTCTGTTCAAATGGAGGATGAGAGGTGTAGTAATCTGCGGTAGAGTATGTCAGTGGACGTCAACGTCAATCACAATGCTATTGACTGACTTTGGAAAACGCCATAGCTATGCCGACAATAATGAATATACGCGAATGATAATTGACTGGAGCGGTGACTGACCTGTAATTGAAACCCCAAATGAAAGTTTCGAGGACGAACCCGGCGGCGACGAAAGTCCAAGCCCTCCAACCTCCGTCAAATGGAGGCAAGGCATGAACAGCCGTATCGCTGTCCGGGAGATCCGATCTCAGGCTGGAAGCTCGCTGTTCCACCCACGACGAGTCGACCGCCGGCTCAGGAGCCTTTGAGATCACTGAAAGTTCGTACGCATCTACACCCAACCCAATCTTCGAGCCGATCTTTGAGGCCTCGGTGATCATCGCCATGCCTGAGGTCGATCGGGGGGAAAGGTAACTGGGAAAAGACTCTGGATCAGTGGCGTTCCCTCCTATATGTATGCGCTAGTGCGCACCTCTCTGCATAGTAAGACGAACGCATACCGACTCCCATCCCGTGCATCACTACCAATGTCGGTGTCACCACTTCGGATCTAGACTCCTCCGCAACTCAGAGGCGCAGGAAATTTTATCCTCGTACAAGGACTAGACGGTCGAGAGTAGCGCGAGAAGCTCTTCAAAGACGTTGTGGTACGTGATATATGCACATCACTGAATAGAGGACTCATCCAAGACTCATTGCATGTGTCATTTTCGTGCGTCCACTTGTACAATCCCGGCGGAAGCCCTTGTCGGAAGACGAACCTAGAGAGCCAGACACGGATAAATGAGTCACCTCATCTCATCGCAGGGCATCTTTACGTCAACCACTGCAGAGTGGATGCTTACATAGATTCAGAGGAACCCCTCGGGGATCGTTCCCAGCCGCATAGTCTGTGATCTACAAGATTGAGCAATCAATAGCGGTCCGTTTGGGAGCTAGAATGGCAGGAACTTACCATTCCTACCACGCAGATCCTCGACGACGCGAGCTAGAAGAAGCTTTCGAAGCAACTTGCACCAGTGCGCTCCGCGACCGACAAGGCAATCCGATATGCGTCTTGAAGTTGCGCGCGTCATAGGTCTCTTAGTGAGCTGGGCGAACATGGCCAGTTGCAATTGGTACAAGGGCCAATCAAGTGCGGAGACCAGCATCACGTTCGACGAGTGGTAGGAAGTTGTAGAAAGCTTTCATCCGAGAGTCCTGACCAAATTGAGGTTCCCAACGGATTTGAATCCTGATTGCATAAGGCTTGTTGGCGATGTGGAGCGACCCAATCTCTCCCAATCTTCCAGTCAGAAGTGTATTGGAATCTAGCGGGGCTGCCAAGACTCTATATGTGTATCAAGCAGCTGCAAGAGAATGTCAACATATACGCAACTAATGATGAAATGCACAACACACCAAGGTACCATCTATGCACTCTCCGCGGTACCGGTATCCATCGCGTGATACTCCAAAGACCGAACGCGTCCGCTCAAACTTTCACGACAGCGAAGATATGCGACAATACTGTAGGTGGATGCATTCGTGGCGCACAGAACATGTCAGCAAGGCGGGTTGCATGCACAAGAGGAAAGTATTGATTGATAGGTAATGGTTGGTAGGTAGTGGTGGTTTGGAGAAGAGTAGTTGGGCGTTTGTCGCGCGGCTCGCTTCGTGCCAGTTCGTGGCTTCACCGTGACGAACTTTCATTCTGCGCGGTTGGAATAAAGAGTACAAAGACTGCTGTAGAATCAGACCTCAGATTCGGTTCACATCGATAAATTTCTTCTCGAAGGCAGGCGGGCGTTTTCATGGCGTATGGGAGGGCAGTAGGACAGTACACAGCATGGTGGCATAACATACTAGTATCATGAATGACAAAAAAGAAGTTGGCTCAACGGCCAGCACCAGGAACGTTCCGTCGTTCCCTTCGAGGTCCCCTCTCGACCTGAGCGACGATTGGGGCGGCAATGGTCACTGGGACCGAATCGAAGTTGAGGGACGCAAGCAGATCCTACATTCCGGCAAAATAGTTGAGCATTGAGACGAGAGCAAACGAAAAGCATCACGCACCTTGGTGTCCTGGTCAACCTCCAGAGGGTTGACGGTGATGTCGAGGGCAGAAACCTCGGGAACGTAGTTGTCCTTGCGCTCACGCTCCTCCTCCTGGAGCTTGAACGAAATACCACGGACGGGACCCTTCTGGATACGCTTCATCAAATGAGTCGTGAAGCCGGCAATCTTGTTGCGGAGGCGTTTTGAAGGGACGACAGCCTAAGAAACGAGACGCGGCACAAAGTGAGAACCGAGGACATCGGCATGGATCGAAGAAGGACACGCACGACTTCATCGATGATTCGCTTGTTGGTGTGGAAATCGAGGGTGAGGCGGGGGTAGCTGTAGAGATCGTTCAGTATTCCATCCCAGCATACGACTCCTCCTACTATTCCCGCATCCTCCTACTCTCTGCCCGCGCCCTCGACCTGTGATAGAACACTCACTATTTTTCGATGAGAACGCGGGAGGCCCTCTTGGTAGTTTTGGTACGAACGCGACCCTACGTTCAAAGAATGAGTGGGGACATCTCAGAGCCAGACATGCGGGAGACACACCATGATGAACTTGAGGAATGCCGACGACGGGGAGGGACTTGAGCTTGACGACTTGAGCGGCGGCGGAATGGGCCTGCGATACCGAGCGCGCACGTGCTGGGTGGCTGAGTGGTACTGTACAACACCGCCGGGAGTTGCCGAGCATTCGCGACACGCGAGAGTTTTGGCTGGCCACACGCGCTCGCTGTCCAGCACGCTCCCCTCGCTCTCCCCTCCTTCAAGACCTCCGTCGTTCAAGGTGAATACTGCCCTTTGCTTCTGTGCTCTGCGATGCGGAAGACGGCACTTGACGATGTTCTCTTTGCCGACCTCTGTGGCGGTCTATAGCTCGTCTTGACTCGCGCTTTCCGTAGCACGACACTCGGACGAGCATCAGGTACTTACTGCAAGTTTCTTTCCCTGCCCTCGCTAGTCTTCAGAACCCCCTTCCACGCCCGTCATTCATCATGGTTCGCGTATCCGTCTTGGTGAGTGCTTCAGCTGCTCAAGCTACGCCATGGAACTTACCAAACCTTGCGACTTAGAACGACTGCCTCGTAAGTGTACTCGCGTGTGTCTCGTCGGACGCTGTAGCTCAACGAAATAAACCAGAACAACATTGTCAATGCTGAGCGCATGGGCAAGCGCCAGGTCCTCATCCGACCTTCCTCAAAAGTCGTTGTCAAGTTCCTCTCTGTCATGCAGCGTCATGGTGAGTACTGCATTCGGTTTGCTTCTATGACGCTTTCGTCCTTGAATCATCAATCTTCCCTTCCGTTCACTTCCCGGAGTATAACTACGTACAGCGAGCTCTCGCCTCCACCCGCCGTCCGTTTTAAGTCTCCGGAACATTCAATATCCCTCGTAACCAAATAACACATGTCCGCTTCATCTTCTCGGACTTGGGTTCACTGTAGAGATGACATCTCTGCGTCTTTTTTCTTCAATGTTCAAAGGCTTCGCATCCTTGGATCTCAGTACTGATTGGACGTCGTTTCAACAGGTTACATCGGAGAGTTCGAGATTGTCGATGACCACCGATCCGGCAAGATTGTCGTTCAGCTGAACGGACGCTTGAACAAGACCGGTGTCATCTCTCCACGATACAACGTCCAGGTTACTCAGATCGAGAACTGGGTTAACTTGCTCCTCCCTGCTCGTGGTTTCGGCATCATCATCCTCGTACGTATTCAAGCTTGTATAAATCGCGCTACACGTCTAATACTCGTATTCATAGACGACTTCGTCTGGTATCCTCGACCACGAAGAAGCCCGTCGCAAGAACGTTGGTGGCAAGTTGTTGGGCTATGTCTACTAGTTGTATCGCCGTACTGTGTATGCTTGCATCCTTCAAAATGACTATGGGATTGTCCATGCTGTAATGTAGCCTTACTGTGAACGGACCGAGTGTCTAAGAGACGATCACAGCCTCGAGTTGAGCAGTGCCGATAAGACGAGCGCGGAGTTGGCCGCGCCTGGCTGATCCGGGGAGCGTTGGCTCGGCAGCGGCCAACAGTCGCGCTGAGGCTGTCTCCTATGTGTTTCTTCATCCTCCTCCTCTGTGGCCATTTCATGTTCCCTTCATAGTCTCCACAAAACCCATAAAAAGTACATCTTCTTGTCACGAACTATCCTCTCTACTCTACCCCACCACGCCGTCTCATTCATGACTCTCCCCGCTAATGACGCTTTCACGCTAGGCCTCACAGGCAACCACGACTCCTCTCGTCCCTCGTACCCGCTCTCTCTACGTCAGACGTCTCCCAAGATCCCCTTCGTTTCGAGCTCCAAGCCCTCGTCGAGATCATCACCGCGCTCACCTTCCGGATCGCAGGGCAAAGCGCCCTCCAAGAGGTCCATGAGCAATGGCACAGCCGACAGCCCTCTGAAGGGTACCTCCATGATCGGCAACGGCAAGGAGCTCTCGGAGTCGAAGGATGTTGCTCGGAAAGCGAATGGCTCTGCAGTCAAGAAGGCTTCTGCACCAATTGACTGGGAGATACCGAGGAAGACGTTACATTCATCCATCGGTACGCCTGTTTCTGCTTTGGCCGTCGTACGAACGTGTTCAACTGATGATGATGCTGGCTAGGTCTCATTACACTCTATCTTTATACACATCATGTCCCTCCACGCCCTGTAATTATTGCCCTCAGCTCGTTCTTGGCCATCGCTGTACCAGCGGACGTCTTGCGACTCAATTCGCCGGCATTCGAGCGTCTCTTCGAGACATGTTTGGGTCTCTTCATGCGCGATAGTGAAAAGGTACGTCGTGGCCGCTCGCCTAAAGCATTGCAAAGTTGACTGACTGCTCTACAGAAAAGCACGAATGGTGTCATATGGTACATACTTGGTGTAATTTTTGTCCTCGGTGTATACCCTGTCGATGTCGCTGTTGTGTCTATCCTCATGTGCGTATCTCTCGCCACCTATGTCATCTGGTGACGCGCTAATCGCCACTACCTCCAGCCTCGCATTTGCGGATACCGCCGCATCAACCATTGGCCGTCTTTGGGGCTATCTTACGCCCCCACTTCCGCGTCACGTCCCTGTACTCGGTCTCCCGCTCGCGCCGCGCAAATCTGTGGCAGGTTTCATTGCTGCTGCACTCACTGGTGCGGCCGTTGTGGCGGGATTCTGGGGTTGGGCTGTTGGCTTAGGTGTCGCAGAACCACTTTGGACATGGGAAGCTGGCCTGGTAGAGAGCCAGTCGATGTTGTTGAGTGGATGGAGTGGCCTGGGAGTGCTCAGTGTTGTGGGAGGATTGATTTCCGGTATTGCAGAGGCACTAGGTGAGTGCACACGACCGCTCCGAAGTCTCCTAACATTGACATTCCGCGCAGATCTGGGTTCTCTCGACGACAATCTCACTCTTCCCATCATTTCAGGAGGATGCATTTGGGGCTTTATAAAGCTTCTGACCACTTTCGCCTCCTAGTCTGCCATTGGATTGTGCTTATCTTAGACCACCTCTGTTTGCATGTTGATACCACGACCAGGTGCCTTCCCATAGGACCTTTCGAGCTTTGAGCGGTGTAGGTTTTGTCGAGATGACAAGGGACTACGTACGACCTAGATATATTCTAATTGACACCATTATTTGTTGCGCCTCGAGCGCAAATACTGTGTATTGCGATGTTCGTGAGCCAGGACGAGCTTTCAGTCGAAACGATGACGCGCTGCCGGAACCCGAACAGCCTCGCATAGTACGAGGCCCGCTTGCCGAATTACGCGTTCTTACATAGTAGTCTCTTCGTACTACCTCAGGCTATATCTATCCTTTGCACATCAACGCAATGCTCCCTTCGCATTGACCTTCCTTTCATCTCCATACCACCATAAAGTCGCGTGTGCACAGCCAACAACTGTCAAGCCTTCGGCACGCCTGGTTACCACGCGCGCCCCTCCTTGTCTCAAGGTCGGAGGAACACCATTTGGCGAACTTCAACCTCAGTTGCTACCATGGCCAACGCGAGGGATGATTTGGTGAGTTCAACAGCAGTTTAGCAGTCGTACATTGTATGCTGACTCGATCTATTGTCATTGCTCTTCGATGACGTACTGGTAGTGGGCCTCCGGTCACGACGAGTCTGTAGAGGTGAACCAAAGGGCACTCATTGACAAGGTGCTGGCTCGGTATTCTGGAGAGTTCACAGGTGCGTGTGCTGGTCATCTTGCTCATTCAATGACCTGACAGTCTGTTCTGCATAGTGTTCCGAGAATTGCTCCAGAACTCGTCCGATGCTGCCTCTAAGGCTGTCCAGATACACTTCGAGACTGAGGCGTATTTGCAACATAAGAAGAACGAGAGCTCGAGCCATGGACAGAGCGAGCCATGGAAACTGCCAGACTTGAGGACTGCGAAGGTACGTGATTCATTATTGCGACACTGATCGGGTGCTAGAACTATTGTGTCTTCGTAGGTTCACCAATGGACGTTCAAGAACGATGGAATGATATTCCGCGACGAAGACTGGAGTCGGTTAAAGAAGATAGGTTCGTCGATTCGTTGTTTCTGCCGTTCGCCACAACCAATTTCGTTTATGTCGGACTACAGCTGAGGGTAATCCGGACGAAGAGAAGATTGGAGCGTTCGGTGTTGGGTTCTACAGTCTTTTCTCTGTCACAGAAGAACCCTTCGTGACCTCTGGAGGTACGTTGAACACTTGAAGTTTTGCAATCTTGTCTAAGCGTGGCCCCAGGTCAATGGATGGGATTCTACTGGAAGGACAAGAAAGACCAGGTACGTACGCCATTAGCCTTCCTTCTGCATGAGCGATAAGCCCACTCGGATTCACTTGTAGCTGTTCGCACGTCGCGGTACAATCCCGCAACAAGAAGATTCGAAACCCGATCCATGGACAACGTTCGCAATGCCATTGCGGGAGCCTGCGCCATGCCCGATACCTTTTGACTTCGTGAGGTTTATCACCTCGTCCATCACATTTGTGGCGTATCTCTCCGACGTCAGTGTGTGGTTTGACGGACATCGTTTGGCGAGGATTACGAGGGAACGCGGGGCCCCGAGTGCCCTTACGTTGAGGCCAAACCTGAAGACCGACAGCTCGAAGGGCATGATGCGCGTAGCAGGCGTGGAGCAGATACGTGAGTACATGAACTTTGAGCTGCCATACATGCACACGTAAACCGACTCGTGAACTCCCTAGCATTATCTATCAGGGCCGAAGTCATGCGCTGTGTGTACGTTGCTGGTAGCACCAAACAACGCCGTCCACAAACCCCAAGTCCTTCCGCGAGACCCGTTGCGGCGGTTACTTCTGGATTCTTCTCTTCCCTATTCTCGTCTTTCGGAAATTCCACACCACGCACAGCCACTCCTGTACCGTCTGCCAACGCCGTCGTCACCAAGGAGATCGAGTACGCAAAAGAGGCCGCAGAGCAGATCAAACTCCTCGAGGTCACGGAGACCAGTGTACTTCTCTCAGTATTCGCGGTAGACATCAATGTGAAGCTTGATGAGAAGATTAGACAGGAGCTGTTGAGGGCAACGAAGAAGAACCCACCGGGCAAGATGCGTTTGGAGCTGATCTACGTGAGCCCATCCGCAGAACGGCAGAATGGTCTCCGCTAGATGCTCACGCGCTTGTGACTAGACTGGGAAGGATGAATATGACGCAAGCAAGAAAGAAGGCAGCAAACAGCCCGAAGATACAGGCAGTATATTCCAGGGACTGCGTGCTGATATCGAAGGGTGAGTACTCTCGGTTTGGGCAACTGCAGAACATTTCATTAAATCACGTATATCATAGAACCGGTACCGCGAGGGTGTTCATTGTAAGTACCTACCCGGGCTGTGGAATTCTTTCCTCAAACGTCGTTCACAGGGTCATACTACCGGTCAAACCACAGGCATAGGAGGGCATATCGCTGCTCGTTTCATTCCCACAGTGGAACGTGAATCCATTGATTTGGTGTGAGTCGTCATCGCAAGGTCGTAGATTTTCTATCCTGATGACGAGTGTAGGGACCGCAATGTGCGACGTAAGAACCATAATATTTCTTTCCGGCTTACTTGACCTCTCATTTCCTCTTTCAGTCTGGAACGAGGAGCTCCTAGATATGGGCGGATACCTGGCGAGGACCGCTTATGAGATAGAGATGGACCACATACGAACACTTTGGAAAGGTGCAGCAGGACCTACGACCGCCCCCGATGAAGAGCTGCAGAAGTGGCTCTACGCGAGGGCCCTTCACTCCCTGAAGTTCTTCACATTCCACACGTCCACACCATCAGAACGGGTATCGCTCCTGCTCGAGCAATCATTCTTTTCCTGCGCGGTGACGCGCGGGTTCTCTTTCCTTGGGGCGTCCAACACGCCGCCATTCCCGATAATGTCCACCACGGGTGTGCAGAATGCAGTCGATGTTCGTATGCCGAACGAAACATTCTCGGTGTTCCTCAAAGGCTTGCCTTTGATTCCTGCGGATATCTTGGAGAATGCAAAGAAGATGATCGACGCGTTGCGGGAGCGTGGCATGCTCAAGGACATCAACTTTGCTGATGTCACACAAGAGCTTGCATCGCGGCCTCTGCTGGAACCGGAGGTGCATCGCTGTCTCAGTGTTGAAAAAACGATTCATTACTGATCTTTGTTCCAAGATGATTGCGTGCTTGAAGTGGTGGATGTCCGTAGTCAAAGAGCACAACGGCCGGAATCTCCAGCTAGAGCGCATCCGGACTGAACTCTTGAATGCCGCTGTCCTAGTTCTGGGTACACCAGGATCGAGCGACGAGAAGATGGTTCCACTTTCCACGATCCGGACGTTCTTGAATACGAGAGGCGTAGGCGCATATATCCCAACAGATAGTCCACTACCCGCACATCTTATACCCCTGAGCGTCAGCAGGAACTTCGACCCTACTTTGTTGACTAATGCCCTTGGTTGGAAGGAGCTGTCAATCGTTGAATGGCTGCAGCATGTCCTCGATGAGAAAGTGGTTGCAGCTAATCCTGCATTCGACCCTACCAAGTCAACAGAATTTGCGGATCGCCTGCTCAATATCCTCGCGAGGGCCCTTCCAACCGTGGGCAAACCTACCGTTGACGCAGTAGTGAAGCTCCTCCAACCGAAAGCTTGCATACCTACCACGTTGGGACTACAGCCGCCACAGCAGGCATACTTCCAGACTGCGCACATATTCTCGGACTTGCCTATTCTGAAGCTGCCTTCTGATACACCCGTGAAAGGCAATCTGGAGAAGATCCTACTCGCACTAGGGGTCCGCAAACACGTTGATTTGCAGATTGTCTTCGACAGGTACGTGGTGTCAAAAGCGTGGCTCGGATTTTCAACAATAACTTGCTGTGCAGATTGATCAAAACCGGGAATTGGACGTCAGCGGAACTTCTGAAGTATCTGGTCGCTGTTCAATCTACGTTGACTGCAACCGAGATGGAGCGGCTTCGAATGACAGCCGCTTTTCCGAGAGAAAGTGGCGAAGCAGTGGACAGAACCAAGGTACCTCGGTGTAAGGCAAGCGACCTATACGAACCATCCGATACCTTTAGGCAATTGGGTCTCCCCGTTCTCGATTGGGGAGGTCGCAGCAAATGGCGTCCGTCATCAGACGAAGGTAAGTACTATCATCTTTGCAATGATCACGATCTCACAGAGCTACTTAGCGAAGCTGCTCTTCACCATTGGCCTAAAGCGATATCCCCCATTAGAGACTGTCGTCAACCTCGCAGCAAGTGAAAACCTCAACGTCCGCACAACTGCCCTCAAATATCTGTTGGATAACCTTTCGACTCATTACAGTCACTATGATCCGCGTAACTTCACCCACCTTGCCTTCATACCGGCAGTGAAAGACAACAAACCATGCATGAGTGCTCCCGGAGATGTATGTCACAAGTCTCTCTGATAATATGTGAGACTGAACATCGTTCCTTAGGTATTCACGTCAGCGATATGGGCCCCGCTCGGTTTTGCTACAGTGAATTCTATCCTTCGTCCGGAAGATGTGTCCAAACTTCGCGTGCAGGATCACCCGCCTACCACCAGGCTTGTTGAGATTTTGCAGAATACCCCTCCTGATGATCCTCAGGTTGCGCGAACGTGGTTCCAGGCGATGGGAGTTCGCGTATCGGGTAAGTTTGCAGATCTTGAAAGCTCTGGAGATGCTGATGGACGGTGTAGATTTCTCGTCGTCACAGCTAACTACACTGTCGTCTTTGCCCTTCGTACCGGTAGAGCAACCAGGGTCTCAGCAAGGTCGTATCGTCAAGTCTAAGCCTTCAATTCGGCTGATGGCACCTTCGCAGTGCTACTTCAAAGGCGAATCGAATGCGCAGGTACACTCAAAGCTATTTGTCTTTGTTGACTTCGGACCGGGTGCGAACATCTTTTTGACTGCATGTGGCACCAAACGCGAGCCTTCTGTCGAGGAGATCGCTCGAATTTTACTAGACAACCCTCGTCGGTTCTTCGATCTGGCTGAAGGAAGAGACAAGTGAGTGCACCATCTTGATAGCGACGCTTGAGCTCAACAAAGAGAATAGTTTCCTGATAGAACTACGCAACATCGCTGTCAATCGCCGACTCATACCACAACCACTGTTTATCCTGATGAAGCGTAGTCCAATTTTGCTCGCCTCTCGCCGTATGCGCAAGAAGGACACCAAACGATCTAGTACCGATATGGACGAAGAGGACGACTGGGACTTCGAATACGACCTGCTCAAGCCAGATATGATCGTTATCGCAGATGATACCAACGCATACCAGCAATTTGGCGATTCAGTCTTTACTGCTCCCCAAGACGACTTGCTAGAAGGTATTGCAGCATCACATAATCAAGAGTGACCAGGAAATTGACCGGCATTCCGAGCAGAATTTTACATCGAGCTCGGCTCACGACGCCTCAGTGGCTTAGTCAAAGAGCGATATAAAACCAGTGTCGAGGTCAAGCATTCTAGAAAGCCGGCAGAGATCCGCAACCTGATCCTTGAACGACTACCGTTGTTTCTGCATGAACATAGCCACGCAAAAACCCGAGTTCCATTCTCGTGGCTAAATAACGAGATCAATTTTATAGTCAGAGCTTTCGGCAAGATCACGGTGATAAAGTCGCTCAACTTTGGCCAAGTTGCATCCACCAAGAATCAGGACTCATCTGCTGTGGCGATGCGAGAAGGCCGAGGCCCAATCCAACTTTGGTTGGCGGACAACGACGTCCTTGACTTGTACGAGTAAGGTGTCTCCTCGCCACGTATATCGAGATTCATGCCTGACATGTCTTCAGAGTTTCCACGTCGATGTGTCGACTACTTTTCGAAGCTCCGAAAGCTAGCGATGCGCTCCTGTTCATGACGATTCTGTCGACTGATCTTAGGGCTTTGAGACGGAGAGGTTATAATGGTACGTCGCGCATACTCTTCCGATTGCTTCTGTCGATGGATTCTTATCACCACGACAGTTGACAGGATTTTGCGTAAACAGAAAGAACAGAGACAAGCAGCGGAAGATGCTGCCAAGGAAAAGGCGCTCCAGATGTCTCTTCTTGGGAATACGCATGAGAAGCCACTACCATCTCCTGCACCTGAAATACGACCACCATCAAGCGCATCTAACCCTTCTATAACCTCGGAGCTATCTGGACCTCCGACCCATCCTGACTTGCTGCAGCCTCCTGAGAACGCCTCCTCAAGACCGCAGTCGATGATTCGTTCGTTGGACAACTGGCGACGTAAGTTTGCAAGCAACTCAAATGGGTCTATGCCAGGAGGTATGCCCGAAGCTGCTGGTACTCCCCAATTACCTATCATTCCTTCTGCCGGACCCTCTCGTCCTCGAACACCGCAGTCTGGAGTTACACCACAGTCAAATATCGGTAAGGGAATCCAGATTAGACATTCACAGTTGACTTGTCCTGATGGTCTCGCTGCAGAGGCAAACATTGACATGGCTATCCGAGCGTGCCGCGAAGAGAGAGGACAGGTGCTGCATAATCACGAGAACATGCAGATGGTGAAAGAAGCACTCAATGAAGGCTACTGCGACATCTCCGGTCGTGCAGGTAACTTGAAGCTTCTAGGTACGCACGGCATGACTGTTTGTATCTCTCTAGCTAACACTGCGCCGCAGGGGAGATGGGAGGTATCAAGATATTCGCAAGTCAAGGTAAGCATCGTTATCTGAATTCGGCATGTTTTGCAGTGTTGAACGTTGAGGTTACAACAGAGGTTCTTGATCCGGCTTCTATCTTGACAAACAAGAATGATTCCATTGCTCGATTCATTCATGTCATTCAACCACTAGCCCGAGTCTACGATTTACCGCCGTCCAGCCTACATATTTTCTATGACACAACCGGTGATCTTATCGCTTTCAATCGCAACGCAAGTCTGTTTCTCAACCTCAGGTTTTTCGAAGCATGGCGTGCGTACAAACCTTTTCATCGCTGCGCCAGATGTAATAACCTTGTTCCTCGTAGATGATGCTGAAGTGAAGGCGGGCGATCTCTCCAAGGCTTACATCTCATGGTAAGGATACATTGTCCCTTAGAAGGCCTCGCCATTCTGATCTTTCAACCGCACAGGTACTTCACTCTTGCGCATGAAATTGCACACAACTTAGTCCAACCACACAATTCTGAGCACGAGTTCTATTTCTCTTCAATATGCGAATCTAAGTTACCTGCATTCAGTAAACTGCTTTCGTCAACATAGTCGCATCTACTTATAAGACTGTCCGATCTTTCATGGCATCAGACGCGTTTACTCTCGCCCTACTCCTCATTTGTACACCTAGATTTCAATTCTCAATTAAGCGGACATTTTGTGGCAATCATGTATACTACTGTACGCTGCTGGTCGGTCGAGACAGAAGATCAGACCATTTTTCCCAAAATACCTCACGCAACACCTGAAGCTCAATCCTCGTTGGATCCTCTCCTGCTAACTGCTCCTCAATACCAGACAAACCCCTCGTCGCATCTTCTAGGATGGTTAGATGCTCGGAGAGTACATCGCGTGGCGCATCCTGGATGGTTTCTCTCGAGAACTGAATAGCCTGGGGAAGGAGATCGAGTGGCAGGGGATGCGTGTCATATATTTGCCACGGGATACAAGCAAGATTGAGAGCAGCCGCGGCTTCTGAGTCGTCGTTAAGCGAATGAGATTGCTGTTCACGCACAGAGAGCACGGTTGGTACTCGCATGCAGCGAAGTGCGATCTGTACCACGCGAAGGAGGACGTCTCGAATATACGTGTTCCTGTAGTTGCCTGCCGGAATGATCTGCTGCGTTTTCCAAACTCTGATATCCGTATCCCAGCCGGTGTACGCAGCCCTGATCATGTTATCGTGTCGGTATGTCTCCCAGTCGTCTTCGCCTTGTTCGGAAATGAGGTAATGGGCAAAAGCGATACAAGGGCGCGAGTAAAGTGCGACGTGCGGGAGCCATTCCTGACGACGCGCCAAGCCGTCAACTATATCCAGAAAAGCGAGAATCCAGGGGTAGTTGGCGGAGCGATGAGTTGCGATCTGGTTATCGAGGAAAGGCGAGTTTGCAGCCAGATGACCGGCGAATAGATCAAGGCCGCCCATGTTATTTACGAGCGACGTGAGGAGGAGATTGTTGACATCTTGATGATGACCACATAGAGACCGTGTGAGCCTCACGGCAGCATACTGAATACGTCTGCAAGTGGATTGCTGCATGGCCCAACCGAGAATAGTAAAAAATCGGGGACCGTGATTGTGTTTGAAGCCAATATTCGGAACTCCGCTCAACAGTGTAAGACAATCTGCGACCATGTCTTCGTCGATAACACTGTCGTGGTGCAGAGTGGCCGGCACCGTTTGACGCAAAAGAGACGACAGCCATCCGGAGTCTTTGATCGTGAGTGCATCTGGATGATGTTCGCTGCGCTCGTATCGTACCCTCCAAACGTCTACGTCGACATCTCTCTCCATCACCGGGGGACTAGCAATCGTAACGCTCATATGCAGGCATCTGCGAGCGTACGATTGGCTGGGGTCGAAAGCTCGCCAATGTGTCTTTTGCGCGTCCGAGTCTGCTGCAGGTAAAAGTAGCCTTCGACACAGTCGAATAATCCATAAGTGGAATTCAGCACGAGCGAGCGTCGGATGCAACTCCTTCAGTATACTGGGATGAAGGAGAAGGTCGATGAAAGGCTTCAGCAGATAGCGGACAGCCCCAGAATGTTGAGCATCTTGTGGGTCTTCTTGACGAAACTGCAGTAGCGGTGACTCTTTCTGCGTCAGAGCTACCAATCGGCCCAACAGGATCTGGGCGTTTTTCTCGAAGACTCCGCTGTAGCAGGAGCGTCAGCCTCCATCTCAGACAACGAACAGCTTAGGTACAGTACCTTTTGTCAACAACCGAAATTTGTCTCGTGCTGACTGGGTGGCCCACCAATATCGTAAATGCCATGATACAATTTGCGATAATCCTCTTGTGGGGAAGTTGATTCAACTGCAAAAAGCGTGCAAGGGCAATCCCGATGCGAGATTTGGCATGCTCGCTGAAGGTTGGATCATTGAGACAGAACAGACTAGTCTGAGAGAACCACTCCATGAATGCAGGGGCCGGTGAGAGGGGACTTTTAAATATCTCAGATGGATGGTTCTCGAGGCAGTCCATCGGGGGCTCAAGATGTGCACCCAGCGCCCAGCAGGTAATCTCTAAGCCCGGATCGTCGGTCTCCATATGACCATTGTACCAATTTGTCGACAGCTTGTAGTCATGAGCATTACCTTGCAAACCGAAAGTTGCAAGATGCCTCCTGTGGGTCAACAAGTGGAGCAGGGCCTGACTACATGCCAAGGCACGGTCACGAGCATGGGGCAGAAGGCGGAAAGTATCGTCGTGTTCCGTGGTCCAACAGTATTGGAATGAGTTCTCCAGCTGTCTGAGCATGGGATTCAGGTCGAGACTGACGGGCCATATCACGTGGGGTACCATGAGGGCGGCAGTAGTCATGACGTCAGGATCAGTGGAAGTTTGAAGGAGCCAGTCGACACAGTATGCGTCCGACCCTTTCTGTGCTGGCCCAATTAGCCCCATAGGTGGTGTGTGGGCTATTGTTACAAGCGGTACGTCTAGAACTCCCTTGAGTGCACCAGCTACAATCTCTGATCCCGAATCGCCGGAAGATCTTGGCCGTAGGTCGGGACTGGCCATGGGTAGAGAAAACAACGAGTCACTAGAATCGTTGGAGGGGTTTTCGAGGATGTGATTGTCTGGCTGGACAGAGTGACGATGGAATAGCCTTATAGCGTGTTTGATTAATAGCGTAAAGGAGTGTACCCCAGATGCCATGTAAGGTTGCATGTGCTTGACCAGGTCTGCAATGGGAGAATAGTACGGACAGTCGGGGAAAATCATGGAGAAGACGACCGTTAAGCCAAACAGACCAAAGCTGATGGCGACGACTGACACTAGGACCAAAGCAATAGCACGTTGCTGGTCCCACATGTACGCCGCCATACCCACTCCGAACAGCAAGAGGGAGAACTGAAGGAGTACCGGCATGCACTGCAACACCACATGGAAGTGCCAGTCATGCAGTGCTGCCAGCTTTCCTTGTCGTTCAATGCAACGTTCCTCCACGGTACCGCGGTCGCCGACCTTTGCGTAATGACCCAGCCACTGCTTGCCCATCACTGCGCCAAGGGCAGCAAAGAGGCTCGCAGCCAGACTGGTATAGAGTAGGCTTTGAACCCAAACTGTCATGGTACTTGGGCCCTTGAAGGTTTGTACCTGTAGCGTTTCCCCCGCAAAAGCGGCGCTGTTCAGTGAGTGGATCACCATCTTGAGCAGCACCTCCGTATTTTGCTGGGGATCGGGAACAAGCTGCGGCTGCATCATCGCAATAAAAGTGGCGTTCACAGCGGAGAAAAGACCAGACTATGGCCGCGCTTGCGTGAGCTTTACGGTAGACAATGGTCGGAAGAAAGGCTCACAAAGATCAACGAGCTATCCATCTCGTCGGTGTACTTTTTGAGGAATGCGATATGGAATTCTTCAGCTTCTGCCTTATACTTCTTGAAGAATCTCGCACGTAGATCAGGTCCGCTACTCTGAGCATGTGCATTGGCACGGATGAAGGCCTTGATTGATTTGACGAGCTGCCGAAGTTGTTTGTCTAGGTCGCTACGAGCTGATCAGAATCCGAGTAACATATGTTAACAATGCGGTCAACAAACTTACAGATGAGACCCAGACTCTGCATCATCGGGACTGACTGGAGCTTCAAGCTGACTCTTCTTTGCCGAGGGCTCTTCGAGTACAACCAAGGTCGCAGTACTCTCTCCCCTGGGTCAAATTAGAGCATGAAAGCGTTCGGGCGTCGATGCACTTACCGATTGTCCCCAAATCTTACAGACTTCCTGCGATTGAGGTTTCCGGCTGAAACATTGGTATCGTTGACTTCCTTTTCGACGTTGTTACCGGAAGTTTGAGCCTCAGACGATGCTCGAGAATGATTTCCACTGCGAAGCTATGCTTCAGTAGGTGTGCATCCGGGTGGGCTAATTTGCTCACTGCTCGATAGCATCACCCTGGTTCGAGCTCTGGTCCGAAAGTAGAGTATCACCGCTGAATTGCTTCTCGATTTGATTAAGGCCACTCAAGACTGACAAATTCGTCCTGAGATGCATTGCGTTAGTGCATAGTTCGCTGAGGTAGCTTCGAGACATCGTCACTTACATACTTGACAGTCTGTCATGGGAGCTACTACTCGCGGTTGACTGTACAGCGGGCATAGCGAGAAAGCCAAAGAAGAGCTCCGAATTGCAACGCAGAGGCCGCACGATATTTGAACTGATATGCGAGCGCCTTGTACGAATAGAGGCGACCTGGACAAGCGTTCATCTGTCAAGATTCCTAATGGATGACTGCTGCGTTGTATTAGGTCTTCTGGCGCAGTCTCAGTTCTGTGAGAAGAGGCACACGCAAGTCTCGCGTAATGTGACCTAGGATAGCACAGTTCATCAATCATGCGGAGATTGAGGAATGTTCAGACGCACTTTCCGGACAAACCGTTGTGACCGGGATATGCTGAGCCAGCAACTTCTTCTACAGCTTACACGATCTCCAAGCTCGCCGAGCATAGACAGACTTCATGGACTGGATGAGTATGTCCGGGGTCAACTTTTGTGAAGTCAGCGAAGATGCTACAGGCAAAGGTTGTATTGGGTAAAAGTGTCTGGAAAAAAGCATAGATTGAGTTTACTTGTCGAGCTTCGCGCTGACATGGAACTTGCAACTCACCATGGAAGACGCTACACTAACAATAGTATTGCCGGGCCATTTACCGTGTTATAGAGGTGATGACTGAGGGATCAGACTCGGAGCTTCTAGATAATGTCGGAGCCTTGTACTCAAGATGGAGTACTGAGTTGGTACGGAATGGGTCCAAATTCGGAGACATGAGTGGCCGCAACTCAAGCAAGAGAAGATGAAAGTGTATGTCATACGTAGGAAAGGTATGGCAGGACTCAGGAGGTGAGATGCAAGCACGGACGCTCTCACCTTGGCTCTCACCAGAGTGTCAGGAAGACGCTACCGGCCGTCCGCTTATTAGGGGTGTTCAAAGATCGGCCAGAATCGAGCAGAATCGAGCAGAGGGTAGTTGCTCCTCCGGAGGAGCAACTACGGTCGATTCTGGCTTGTTTCCTCTCGCGATTCTCTCTCCGACTGTCTTCCCCCTCCATTCTGCTCGTATTATCGCTTATTTTAGCTTGCTCCTTCCTTTTTAGTCCAGATAACATACCTGACGGACTTGATATGGGCTCGTATCTCTCGCTATCAGGCGATTCTACTGCAGTTCGCCTCTCCCTCCGGGGCCATCAACCGGATTGGACTTTCAGTCGACTGACGAGGTGATTCTCAACGCATAATCCACGCTGTGAGGCTCACGCGCGAGAAGGGGCATTTCATTTTCATTTTTTTCGGTGAAGGGCGAGGGAGAATCGCCGGTGGATTGTCTAGGACACGAATCACCCCGTTCAGAGCCAGGTCGATTTTGGGTCGATTCTGACGACCGGAAACCGGACCAGAATCGGCCCAGAATCCTTTTCAGAATCCCTTTCAGAATCTCCATCTTTGAACGTCCCTATTGGCCAGCGCCTGTAGAAAGTGCTTGCCGCGTATCTCACATGCATAAATCGAGCTGCTGAAAATACGACGGCCATGTAGGATATTGGAGTACATGCAATGCACAATCTCTAGTGTAGGTCCCCCTCGTGTCCAACCAGTTCTTTCACTATGTCTACCGCTCTGCGGAACTTCGTCTTATCTCCATCTGTTGCTTGCACCTCGCTCGTTCCACCTCCGCATCCGCTCGGCCCTCCATTCATCCACTGCAAATCCTCGCTGCCAAAAGCAATGCTCGTATCCAAGCCATAAATGTCCTCGCTGCCTGGAGGTGACTCAGTAGGAATCGACTTCAGAATGTTGTACAGTTCGTCGACGAGTTTGCGGTTGTTGTCGTCGACCACAACCTCTTTGGGTAACGCGTCCTGAAGCGATGGAGTACCGGATGGACGTAGGGAGGTGGTCACTTGCAGGAATGATAGCGACGGAGCACCGGTGACAGTGAAGACTGCGTTAGGCGTCGGCGGGGCAAAACCACCAGTGATACCTGGTGATTGGGTGAGCTCGCTTCAGGCGCGTGATAATCAATAGTATAGCGTACGTACCATGCTGGAGGCGAAGTGAGAATTCAGTAGGGGCCATGTCTGCGAGAATGTAGGTATCGAGGTGGTGGTTGGAGAAAGAGATCGATGAAGCAGCAGGAACGCAGAGCTCGATTTGAATGGACGCGGCAGCGCTACTCTTGTGGCCCACAACACTGAAATTAAGGTTGGGGTTGGTATGGCGTCATTACTGGTACCGCATTCCGCAGTGTCGCGCAGTATCGCAGTCATCGTGCATATATCAGCAGACAACACAATCTTCTTTGAAGCTCAGGTTGTACATGGCCTTATCTACTGTCTTCTCTATCTTCTTCCAGTCAGATCGACGCTGGATGAACTCGTAGATGTCCTATACGAAGACATACATGTCAGCACACCGATAACGACGAACTCATCGTTGACTCACCTCTGGCCGATATGCACCTCCGTACCGAGTGACATCGCGAACAATCTGTGCCAAATCCTTCGCGTCCTCTACAACATATACGTGACCTAACATCTTCAAATACGAAAAGTCGGAGATGATGGTCGGAATCTTCAGCGATGTTATGAATGCGTGGTACGCGTTTAGGTCCGCGATGACTTGGAACCCGCCATTCAAGGAGATGATTTGACGTTTGATGTGCTTCTGTAGGATACTAGAAGAAGGGAAAATGCAGGGGTGTGAGCACTTCTATCGAGTGAAGATTTCCTTCCACATACGCAATTAACCGAAGACCGATCTCTTGGTAGAAAACTTCCAGCACCTCTTTGCTTGTACTGCCCTTCAGCAGTTGGCAGTGCATCTGAAGACATTTAATTGATTCTGTGCATCCCTGCGAGGGTCCAAGATCCATGGCCGCATCGTCAGCAGGGTAGTACTCCCTCGGCTTGGTGAGCTTCAGGATGATATGTTCCACCTAAGTATTGCGTCAGACATCTGTCTCTACACGCACATAGGCAACATACCTGGCTCATGAGCGCGTCCGTACCAGCATTAAGCCCGCCTGCTACGGAATCATCTAGAGTATCTTCGAAGCGCTTCTTCTCGCGCACGACGCTGTTCAGGAAGTCCGTGCGGTCGATATGAGACGACTGGATACTGAGGTTAGACGCGCTATACATGTCAATGGAAAGCTCGGACGTACAAGCTCCTTGTCGAAATACACCTGAACCATCGACTGCATAGTATCACCGACGTGAACGAGCTCGAAGAACTGCATAAGAGGCGCGACACTGCTCGTCTCCTCATGGTCTGCAGGGCGGTATGCGCGCATCTGCTCAATAGCCCTGATACGTTATTGTCAGGTCGACTTGGTGAAGCCCCTAACGAGATTGCTTACCTCTCGAATCCAACCTTGATGTGTCTCTCCCCAAGGGCTTGCAGACAGAGTACGAATATTTCTTCAATGGTATCTCTGACTCGATGTCCATAATGACCAGGATACCCAGCAAACGTCTCCACGCGCTTGAGGGACTCACGATCAGCGTGAATGAGCTCAAGAGCGGTGTCAAGGGATAAAAGCAGGTCGAATTTGTCGAAAGTAATCTGCGAAGCAGATGCAGATGCGACGGGCGTAGTCGCACGCGTGGAGGCAGATGAGACAGACAAAGAGCGATTGCTTGTACTCTGCGTTGTTGTGGCCACTGTCGATATCGACGCAGTTGAGGTAACAGAAGCTACGGGGTATGATTGAAGTCAATCACAGCTGAGGCATCGGGGACAGGAACTTACATTGCAAACGCTTGTGCGACTTCTCAAAGGTAGGGCTCTCGTCGTCATCGCCGTCGTCTCCGATCTCGAACAGTGTACTGCCTGAAGTACTCGATATATACCCATTCTTGTCATTGGGCGTGGCCGAAGTCGCACCCCATCGCTGAGGGTTTAGCATAGAGATGCCTTGGACGGCAGCGTTTCCACCGGTGGTCAGAGCTGCTCCAAATGCCTTTCCTACCGCAACTGTGGTTTTCGGAACGATGGTGACGGGTAGCAGGAGAACATCGGTGAATGAAGCAAGTACAGTGCGCTTGACCTGTGCTGGGTTGTGTGATCCTAAGAAACGTGCTTGATCCGGTGCAGATGTCGGTATTGCAGGCCTATCTGAGAGCTAACCGAGCCCTGTCATGGAGCGCAAACAATAGATTATGCCTCAACGACTTACAGTCTTCTCCCATGTTCGACAGGTTACTTCGAAGGCCTGCTTCAAAACTTCAACCTCCTCGTCCAAATACTCGTCCATGTTTGACTCGAACATCTTGAATCTGCACAGAGCGTTTTAATACTCGCACTCCAAGAGTCATATACAAACATACATCACATCCTCTGCCCGTGTTCTTGAAACTTCAGCTTCAGGTCGAGCCTTCGAAACCTCTAAGATGACGTCTACCATGCGCCAAGATTCCTTGAAACTTGCAGCTATAGCCTTCAGGAATAGTTCTGTGGACGCTTCTCGCGCTCGGTCTAGTAGCGGGCTCAAATATTCGGCCACCTGGAGATATCATAAGATGATGGGCAGAATGAGCAGCAAAACGTACGTACGACTTCGTTCGCCAAACGATCTGAGAATGATAGAAGAACATTCGCCTCCGGAGGAAATACACGGACTGCACGGGTCCCGTGCTCTCTCAAAGCATCCAGAACATGAGACATGAACGCGTCCATCGCGTCGAAATCCAGTTGTTCATTATTCCTATAGCGCAACAACAAATAATAACGGAATGGGTATGCCATTGAACACTATAAGTCGTACAATTACGCACGTGAAGTTGTCCAACCCATGCCACTTCGTTTGGTCATAGAAGATCTCCCGCTTGTCGGCCCACGCACGCGCAAGCTCCCAATGCCCACTCGAGCCATCCCACACGTCCCAACTCGCCTGCGCCGCCT
Source organism: Steccherinum ochraceum (assembly GCA_004332605.1). Lineage (NCBI taxonomy): Eukaryota > Fungi > Basidiomycota > Agaricomycetes > Polyporales > Steccherinaceae > Steccherinum > Steccherinum ochraceum. The sequence continues at coordinate 117,842 of RWJN01000034.1, forward strand.
GCTTCATGCCTTCTTCATCGTTTTTACTATCGCAGGTATCAAATGCGGTGAGCAGTCCATCGTCGAAGCGATCCGAGGCCGCTCGGATGGCGGCAGAGAGCTTTTCCCATGCCCGAACAGGTTTGACTTTATGAGAAAGAAAGGTCGAAAGTAAGCGGAGGGTGTGTGCTTGGTGGCTGAGACTCGGCTCAGGAGCGGGAAATAAAGCCGTCAGAACCGTGTACGTTGGGGAAGACAGCGCCGGAATGAGGGTCTTGAGTAGGTTGTGCGCTCGTATGTAACGCGTGCGGAACGCGCTCTGGGGTGTGAACGAGGTGTTCGTTGGGCTGGTTATGACGGCTGTTGAAAATGCGCCGACAAAGTCTCCCATTTCGTCCGGGGGAGCATTGACGGAGGTGAAATCACCAAAGTCATCGTCGGCAGCACCATCGAGGGAAAGAGTTGGGGGTAGGCTACTCTTCCGCACAGCATTCTGTGTCTTCGTCCGGTTTTCCAGGTCGTCCAATACAGATGCTAGATGGGTGTTTCCTGAAGCGAGATGTAACCAGCGTGCTTCCCAAACACGCTCGTCTTTGCATAGGTTTGAGTAAGCTCGTGAGATCCGAGATAGAGAAGGTATGTCGGGGATTGCAGCGTAGGTAAGAATCAGGATGTGGATATCAACAGGTAGTCGTCCAACCAGCTGGAATGGTGCTGGAGGCTTGTGGTGGATAGAGAAACGAGGGAATTTGCTGGAGACGGGAGTCGGTGCATTATACAACTTGACAGGCTCTAGTGCTGCGAATTTGTCCATGGTAAGCTGGTCGATGAAGCCAATAAATGGCCTTCCTCGGGTGTCGTTCTCTGGGTCGTTATGTGTCGTATGTAGTGAGTAAGAAGTGAAGGAGGTGAAGCACAAGTGGTAGGGGTGGTGGTGTGCTCTCAAGCATGGATGCGCGCGAAGAGAACTGCACTCACTGGGTTGACTGTACTCGTTTACGTAAAGGACATCACTACCCCCTTAAGCAGATGACATGAATTCGTTTGGTTGTGTTTGGTTCGAATACATTCTTCCTATGGAGTTCGGATGTGAATACTGCAGAGGATACAATGGTGTGCTGGTTCAGAGCTGGTGACTTACTTTCTTTTTGTATGGGCGTTGTATTGAAGGTAACTACTGCAATTGTAGTGTATGTCTCAGATCAAAGTATTGTTAGTACGTGTCTCATATCCACTGCATCTTTCATTCACCTGCGTCGTATTAGTTTAGGGCAGGGTCTGCCTTTTCGCGCGTAACCCGACTCTACAGTCTCGTCGAGACTTGACATGCGGTGATTGATCGATTTTGTTCTCCTTCACTGTGCTCCGGAGGACAATGACATGTCTCACATGAGGTGAGGCGTCGACACCAGTGAGGAAAGTTGAACCGAGCAGACGCCAGGTTCCTGCTGCTAACTTCCACCATATTCTCGGTGAGTATTGTCGTTTTCATCTTCGATCATATTCTTCTCGTACAACGCCTGAGACATGTTGGTTTTTAGCTCAGTGCCCACAGCCCTTCGCCTACATATAAGGTCGCTCTACGTCGCTTCTCCATCCTCTTTTTGCCGCTCACCTCGCGCTCACCCTTGCTCCGTATCCATGTCGCGACATTCTCTGGCGGTGTGGGCAAATACATTCGCCCAGCAGACTCTACTGTCTACGAGATCCCTCCCCTCGCGTGCCTTCCCTGGGTCGATGTCTGCACTGGATCGATGTCTGCGCTAGGTCAATGTCTACGCTGGGTCGAGGTCTACGTTGGGTCGAGGTCTACTTACGCCTACCACTGTCCCGGTCCGGAAACCCTTCGTGGATGAAAGTGTAGTCAGGTCGGTTGCGCATCGCGTCTAGATTGGATCAGGTACGATTCGTCTCCATGATCTCTGCTGCGTCCACCGCGAAATCTGGCTTACAGCTGTTCAACGATAGGCACGCTTGCGAGGGCCGCGAACAGTGCGGGGCCTACGCCTCCGACCTTAGACTGATCGACGCGCTACTTGCGCCTTTGCCCTCCAAATCTCGCTCACTTCGTGTTATACGGTCATCTCGCTGGACGGTATTGCACTTCGGGTGAGCAGGATGTCTACACTCCGCCGTGAACGCTCACATATCGCCCTTAGCTGATACGCATATTATTCGATTTCGGGCATGCTCTGAGCGTCGCGAGTTCCCTCTCCCTCCTGTATGTGTCGTTCACTTTCTGTCAGGACATGCTCTCAATCAGTGTGAACGGGTCGGCGGTAAGCACTGTTTCAACTTGGAGTAACCACGGCTCCACTCCCTGTAGGCAGATCATCGTTCACAATGTAGTAGCTGAAGTTTATATGGATATGCATGTTCGTCCGTTCCTTAAAATCTGTTCATCTGCATGAATGCTCGGAAGCGAAGCGACGAAGCTCTTGTAATACCTCACCACCATACTGCTGTTTCAAGTTGACTGATGTGCACACTTTGTCTCAACTCAACTACAGAGAAACTGAGATGGAAGTGTGACGAGGGTATATTGAGATGATATTTCACTACACAGAAATCGAAACGACTAAGAGATACAGATCCGAGGACAGAAACCGAGACGAATCCAATCCACCACATGAAGGAGGCGCGAGAGACAATCCGAAGCCTGGTACAGAGAAGTCCGAAGTCCGAGTCTGAGTACAAAGTCCAAGAGAGGGAGGCTACTATATCGAGGAAAAGATACAAAGACGATGCTAGAGAAGAAAAGAGAAATAGAGGCGTAGAAGTCGAGGGAGAATCCGAGTCTGGAGTCCAATACAAACGAGTTCGATGTGTCCGAGTCACAGTCCGAGAGATAGAGAGGAGAGAAAAGTACAAAGACGATACGGAAGAAAGACCAAGTCGCGAATGATAAAAAGAAGAATCCAAGGCATACAAATCTAGATAGTAATAAGGATACGAAGGAGAAGAAGGGACCAGGCGACGACGACTCAGAAGGTAATGGACAGTGATGGAGGAAGAAGAAAGAAGAGGCACGACGACGACGACGGCGGTGGGTGGAGGATGAGGCAGGTAAATCCTTGGGGCGACTAGGAGACGACAGTAAGCGTTGAGAGGGTTGACCAGTGACCGGCACTAGAACTGGCGGGAAGCGAGGGTAGACGACGACCATTCGGAGCGAGTTGCGAGCGATGTAGAGCAAGAGTGGAGCGACGAAGAGCATTTGGAGCGAGAGCAGCGCGGAGAACTTGCAAAAGCGAGAGCGAAGTAGATGAAGCAGCCGGAGTAGAGAGATTCTAGAAGAACGCGAGTAAGTACATGTCGGCGAAGCCACACAGAAAAAATAGGCAACTTACAAGTTTATGCATAACGCGATGCTTGCCAGCCCGGAATTAAACACGGGACCCGGGGTAAATCACGGGTTACATGAGCTAAAGACCGGAGTCAGCAAAGTTCAAATGAGCGAGAAAGTGAAGGAGAACTCACCGAGAGCATAAACAAAATCTGAAGCGCATTGTGAGCTAGGAAGCGAGGAACGAAGTTGCAGCTGAGAGCAGATTTCCAGAGGAGAGCAGAGAGCAGAGAGCAGAGAGCGAAGTGCAGCGAGTTGCAGAGCAGATTTGCAGTGGGGAAAGGTCGTCGTCGAGGAAGGTTGGTACAGAAGGGCGCCATTGTCGTCAACTTGAAGACCAGTGGTCGAAGGAAGTGGGAGAGGGTTGGGGAGGATATCGTCGTCGTCGTGCTAGAGGAAAAAGAGGGGGAGGGGAGTCGTCGTCGTGAGGTCAGATCTATCAACATGGATACAAGGTATAAAAGTAGGATGAACGGTATGAAACGAAATGGAGAAGTAAAGAGATACGATAAAGACGGGGACTAGAAAAGAGACTGTGGTAATGATAAGGAGAAAAAAAGAAAATCGAGAGGACGATTCTCCATACGAGAATGCAAGATATCGAGAGGCTATTGGCGGCGAGTGTGACAGTCGACTCTGCAAAGACGTCAGCAAGCCGGGTCACAATCGACAAAGACACTACACTCACGAGTTCATTACCCGTGTCGGTCCCTGTTTGATTGTATGGATTCCAGGAAGGCGAAGGCGCATCTCGCAATCTACGAGAAAGACATCAACTTCAAGTCAAAAAAAAACATCATAAACGCGACGTACTTCAATCCCCGTCAGCTCATGCCCTATCTGCTGCGTAAACACTGCTCGCGCATTTGCATACTGAATATGTATGTCATCCATTGAGTGCACCTGCAAAATAGGTGAGATAATGAAGACTGTAGCACGGGAGTATCAACAACGTACATCGAATGGATTCTCCATCGCCGGCCTTGCTCTCCTCATTTGTGGGCGACCTCTATACCCGGCAAGAGCTGCTCTGAACTCCTCAACTATCCTATCATCCTCATCTCCCTCGACCAGGGTGGCTTCAGTGAACGTGGGCGATGCGGGGGCGAGAGCGTCGTCGTCGGCTGAGTTACTTGAGGAGGCAACAGGCGAAGCAGGTTCGGCGGGAGCGGGGACGAGGGCGGGCTCGGGCTCGACGATGTCTTTTTGCTCGGCGGGTTCATTGACAAGGTCGACCGGTGCGGATGCGGGGACGTTCTCAGGCTGAACGAGAGGCTGCTGTTCCGGTACAGCAATATCCCGCTCAGCCAGCTGAACGACGACCTAGGGGATGGTGTGGCGGGGGACGACGAGATGACCGTGGGTGGCGCAGAAGACGACGGAGGAGGGAGGCAGAGCCGACCAGGTGGAAATGACGAAGTCTTTGAAAGCCTCGAGGGTAGTGGTTTTCACAGGGGACGTTCGACTGAGTGGAAGGAGGGGAATGTATCGTAGTCGAAGGCCACGGCGTACGAGGAAGACGATGGTGAGGAGGACCACCATAATGCTTGCTGAGACCAGGTATGCGAGGGGGCTGCTCAGGTGATGGGCCGGCGATGGGACCGTGGGTGTCGGCGGGAGCTTCGGGACGCGAGTAGGCGGCGGGATGCGGAGGAGCTCGACGAGGGCGGCGACCTGAACCTGGGGGACCAACACGATGGCGACGAAGAGGGCGAAGACAGTGTCGGTGGCGGACTGAATGCTGGTGACGAAGGGGGCGAAGAAGACCTCATAGGCGTGGGGGTTGAGGATGCCGATGCCGAGGAGGAAGAGGAAGAGGTGCATGGCGGAAGAAGTTACTGGTGGGCTTGTGTGAAAGGGTTGATGAGGTGTGATTGACGAAGGGGGTACACAGAAGCGGGGCGGGGGCGAGAGGGGGAGCGGGCAGGCGGGGTGGGACGTCCTCTTTATAGGAAGACGAAGGAGGGGGAACGCGTCGCGTCGCGTCTTGTTGATTGCGAATAAACAGACCACATGATCGACGCGTCGACGCGTCGAGGGCGCGGTCACTGTGGCGGCGTCGTTCACCTCCGTCGCTGCTCGCTGCAACTCGAACGCTGTCAACGCCCGGCCGATCGATGCTTCGTCCGGTCGGCAACGCCCACCGCGGTGTGACCTCCTTCGGTTCCGATTCAGATCACACTGAAGGTCGTCCCGAGACTCCCAGCTGGGTACGCGCATTAGCACGGCGGAAGAGATGACTTCAACATTGTTCAGTGTGCAGCTCTTGTACGTCGCATGCGCAGCAGGAGCGGTCTGACAATCAGGTGTCAGTATCACTTCATGGAGAGGACACGAGCACACACGATGAAGAACTATCGACGGTCGAGTGAAGCTCAATGATCACAGAGATCTTTGAACACCGTAGCGATGGACATTGGAAGGTTGAGGGAGCGACAGAATGCCAGAATCAGCGCAAGCGCTCAAGCGCCCATTACGATGGTCGTGTTTGGCCTTCCGCCACTTCCAGACTGCAGTCAAGTTATGCTGATCCTCGGGTCATGAAGAAATCGACCGGAAAAAAAGACCTCGCATGGATGAAAATGAGAGATTATATCACTAGTCAACAACTCCGGCTGATTTTTTTATCAAGAATGAGCGTGTGTTGTCAAAATTCCAAGAGTCACAGCACTGGCCCGGGACCCGGGTCATGGGGCCTATTACTTACATCTTCGCATTTCTCAGTGTACCTCGTTCGCAGCTCTAGGTCCTTGCTCAGCTTCCAGAAGTCGAGGTTTGGTTAGTCACCAGGCGAAAGTGTGAATCAAATTACCGCGAAAGTTCATCACGCTCACCAAACCCTTTCTTTTCGTCGGCCTGATGGTCTAGTGGTAAGATACTTGCTTTGGGACTACCAAGTCACGTGTGCAAGGGATCCCGGGTTCAATCCCCGGTTGGGCCCTCTTTTTGATGCTTTTTGATGTCGTAGATGATGTTCGAGAGCTCCTGGAGAAATCTGGAAGCGATTTGATCAAAAACTGAGCGAATGAGAGACGCAGCAAAACTCGGAAGATATTAAGCGCTCATACTCGATCGCGGTGGTCTAGTGGTAAAAGCGTTGGCAAATTCGCTTGCGAGGGCTGATGATGTCATGGATGCGCGTCAGGATGAGGGCAGCGGGAGGAGCGGAGGAGGAGCTTGAGCCACGACCTCTGCGCAGTATATAACAGCCTCCATCATGTCCTCCTCCTCCTCCCAGTCCAACACACCTCCACCGCCGTCTCAGCCATCCAAGATGTCCCCGTACACAAAGTCGGCCTCTGCCATCCCCTACCCCCCCGCTGCCCACGTCCACACATCCAACATCGTCGGCACGCAACCGTCACCGACCGCCACCATGACCGCGTCCAATAATAAGGACTCAGACAAGGCGCGAGATGGGCAGGAAGGTCCGGCGAACAGAATACGAGGTGGCTGCATACCATGCCCAGTACGTCTGTGTTCTTGTTCAAGTGCACGCTCCTTTACTCATCATCCTTGCAGGACGGCTTCTGCTTCTGCATACCCTTACCTTGCTGCTGCTAAAGCACAAGCGCAGTTGTACACGATACCGTACCATCCTCAGATGCCAGGACCACTTGTACATTACCGCTGTTTGTATCCAAACCCCCGACATACGCTCTCCAATGAACACTTGTATATATAAACTCATCATTCGAACTTTTACTTTACACACGACCCCGTTCTTTACACACGCCTTCCTACTATATAGCATACCGTATATCATAACTATCCACTAGATGCAAGTCCGAATTCCTTCATGCAGCGTGATGCAGCTTCACTAGGAGCGGCATCTGGCTCCCATTCTCCGGTTCACTCAAGACGACCGGTCGCTGGACGATTGTCGTGAACTTGCTAACGTCTTCGGGTTTGACAGCGAGGTCGAATTCGAAAGTGCGAATCAAAGTGAAGAGCAAGGCCTTTATCCTGTAGACACCGCATCAGTCATCGTATCTCTGGGCCCTATGAGGAAGCAACTCACTCGATGAGTGCAAACCTGTAACCGATACAAGCACGCGGACCATCCAGGAAGCTGAGGACATGGCCCCAAACACCAGGCATGCCTGCGACGGCTTCTGGGAGGTTCTCCCAGCGCTCGGGCCTGAATTCGAACGCGCCTTCGCCCCAGATGTGTTTGTCGCGGTTGACAGCAGCGATGGGAATGGCGACGAGGTCACCCTTGGCAATCCTGCACAACCAACATAAGAGGCTGATCCAGTCAATACAGAAATATAGCTACTCACTGGATGCTATCCCTTTCAACACCATTCCTGTCTTTGTACGGAGTGGATACCGGGATCTGGTCGTCCTTCTCCGCGACTCGGATCGTCTGCGGAACAGGCGCATGGAGACGCAACGTCTCTCGGACGACCATGTCCAGATACGGCAAGGCCGTCACGGTGAGCTCTTCCATGCTCGGCGTGCTATGGGTCACCTGGAGAAGCTCTTTTCGCAGCTTCATCTGGACTTCAGGTGCTTGGCTGAGAGAGTACAGGCACCAGGTGACGGCGGTGGCGGTCGTCTCGTGGCCAGCTACGATGAATCTACATGCGATGTCAGCGGCGAGAATTGAATGACCGAGTGAGTACTTACGTGGGCACCTGCGCGAGGACGTCTTCGTCGCTCATCCTCATATTCTCGGGGACGTCGGAGGCCATGTTCGCTTTGATGAGCAGTGAAAGAAGGTCCTTTCCCTGGAAGTCGCTTTTCTCGACACTGCCCGAGGTTTCAGAAAGGATGGCCGCTTTCTTCTGCTGGATAAGTTCCATTCCGATCCGATGCATCGTCTTCAACGCGCCGTCGACTCGCCTCGAACGTTCTGTAGGCTGAATGACGAAATGTCAATTCACGAAGAGCCCCTATGGCGACAGGTGCACGTACCAACAACCGCAAAGGCGGAATGAAGATCCTCGCCATAGCCAACAGCGCAGACTCGTTCTCTTCAAAAATCGTCTTGAACGCCGTATTGAGTTCGTTTGGCTTTGAGGGATCGGGGTTGAGCGCGCCGAAGTCGTAGTCGAAGCCCGCGAGGCCGATCACGTCGAGTGCCATGCGGCTCAGTCCGTCGAGGACGTTGATCCGGGTGGGTTTGCCCTCGGAGGAGAGTTTGGTTTTCCAGAGGTCACGGAGCTGGGGGCGGCGTGAGCGGCGTGAATGACGAGAGGGCATGTTGTATGGGTACGAACCTCGCTGGCCTTGTCAACGATGATTTCCGTCAACTCTCGGACTTGAGGTGTACCAAAGGCAGGGTTCTAGACGCGAATAATCTCAGTGAAAATTTTTGAAGGCGGGTGAGGAACTGACCATAGCACGGCGCTTAACAGGCACGCGTTAGCTGAGTACTGGCTGAAGTTGAGTAATTACAAACCTGTATCTTGTGCTGCTCTCCTTCCGCCACCAGGACTCCTAAGTAGCCTGTCAGTCAAGTGTGGCTGATAACTCGAGGAAACCCCTCACCTTTGCCCAGGATACTGCTCAATGTGAATTTCGTGAAAAGTGGCTTCCGATATTCCGTCGAATGAGTAAGGACGTGATTCAAAGCCTTCAAATCATGCGTATACAACCGCTGTGCCTACATAATCTATCAGGAGAAGTCCTCACACCTCTCGTCAAGAGATGCACAGCGCACTCACCCCGAACATGGCATTCAACACAATGTTGTTCCCGTACTTCTCCACCCATTGTTCTTGCTTCAGGAGGTTATCGGTGGTGAACTTCTGCCTGAAGTGGCCGAAGAGCCAGCTGGGGTTAGGAGGTCCGGGGAGTTGCTTGAGAGGGGATAACCAGGGTCGGACGAGGGCTGGGCCGACTTTGAAGGCGACGATCGCGAGGAGTGCGATGGTGATGGTGAAGGGTATTCCGAAAGCCATGGTTGTCGATTCAGTTTGAGGAATGACTGGGAGGTCTGCGAGGACGAAGAGGCTTTGAATGGCCTATATATTCTACCCTCCTCTCTACTTCGTCATGCCCTTGTCATTTCTGCGGCTCGTCGAGACCCTAAGGAGAAGGTGGTGAACGGATGCGCTAAGAACGGCCAAATCGGGTTACCCCAGTAGCTCGATCGACTCCAGGGGACCGTGACGTCGGTTGGCTTCTGGGCACCTCAGCGACGAGAACATCGCAGACTCCAGAGGCCATCCTGGTGAAGCTCCTGATTACCAGTCGTTGAATGTCGAATTGAAGTTTGACTTCGGTCGCGAGCGTGTAGAATTTCCAAGGTCAGCATCACAGCATGAGCGGCCTCTGTCAAAGGCAGTGTCGCTGTGAACCACGCTGTAAAGGCCACTTGGAGTAGAGTCATGTCATTCAAGAATAAGGCGAAGATGGTGGGGATGAACATGGCGGGCGAAAGTCAGTGGGAAAACGGAAATAACCAGGCTATGATAGAAGACACAGTCTGAATAGACTCCTCGTCTTGTCTCGGATTCAGCGCAGTAGAGCAGTATCGACCGTCAATGAGAGCCTAATCGGATTCTATAATATGCCGTAGGTCCTGGATGCGTGGAGTGAACTTGACCTTGAACGGAAGAGGATGTACTATGCCTCCTTCCGTGAACGCAGAGGTGTCTATGGGGGCCGAGGGATCCTGAGATAAGCTGAAAGCCCAAAGGAGTTGTGTGGTCGTCATCGCCATAGACCTAACAAACATGTGAGTGAATGAGGATCATTCAGAGCAATGCGACCTCTCACCTCTCCGCAACATGTATTCCCGGACATACTCTGCAGTGCGTAGAAACACAGTGAGAAACAATTGAACATGTAATCATCCGGGTTACGCACCGTCTCCCAAATCCAAAGTCGAAGTGCTTGAGGTCATCCCTCAGCCGGCCGTTGGGGGCCACCCACCGCGACGGTTTGAACACATCTGGATCCGGGAACACATCTGGATCGCGCATGATTGACCTATCGAGCAATTTGAGTGCAGTTCTATCTGGATTGTGAGGTGCGTACGTACCAAGCGATGCCTGACACTGAGGCTCCTGCGGGAATGACATACTCATTCTGTCAAGAAATCAGCGTGCTGGCCGAATTTCTATAGCAAGGACAGTGAGCGCACCCAGACAATATCTTTGGTTGCACGATGTTGGAGGCTCAATGGAATGATTGGCCTCCATCGGTGCGCCTCAGCTGCAAATGCAGCCGCTAGCGGCAACAACTTCAGATCCTCGAAGTTTGGCACTAGAGAGTATCGAGAGGTTAATTAACTGGTCAAACGGCTTCTTAAGTGCAAATACCTCTGTCGCGACCGACCACAGCATCGATTTCGGCTTGTACCTTCGCCTGCTCCTCTGGATGGCATGCGGCGGCCATAGTAACGATGCCCAGCCCTGACGCAGTCTTCCAACATACGCAGTGAGCTGAAGTACAGAGACGCTCCGTTGACAGACGTACCGTATCTGAACCAGCCCCGTACATCGATCCCGCCAAGTACGCCAACTCTTGATCCGTCAGATTCAACGTCTTCTGGTGCTCCAACAGATATTCTGTGAAGCTAGGAGACACACTGTGATCGATCTAACATCCCCCAGAACGAATTATGAGCTCTGAGTAACGAGAGGAAGCGCCGACGGAGTCGGCCTTGACCTTGCGTAGCAGCCTGAATCTGGAGTAAACACGATGAAAGTGTATATGAAAGCAGCCGGAGAACATCGTATACATTGTCATATTCTGACAGGAGCCAGAAAGCTACGAGTACTATAGCCTCCGGTGGATTGTTCACGTTATGAGCCAGAGTTGGTCATAAGTTGGTCTTTCGGTCGACTACTCATCTGGAAAAAACCAAACTCATCAGGAAAAACGCTCCTGCATAACTTACACATAAGTTATGAAGGCCCTACATAGGTTACACCTAAAGCTCATAAGTTATGCATAAAGCCCGCTAACGTACATAGAGTCGCTAACATTTGATAAACGACCATAGGGGATCATAGGTTAGCCAGTGATTACGGTGTGCTATGTACGGTTATGCAGATCCCTCATCTGTTATGCAGCTACTACCATTATGAACTTTATTCTACTTTACTTGAGGCCAACTGTCGAGCATTTTGGGTCGTATCACACATCGGCTCGTAGATTCAAATCACATTTGAATCACATAGTATTGAAGAGGTTACAAACTACACGTACAGGTACATCGGCACAAAGCTACAGTACACATATGCTTACCTGACAGTGAACTTGCGCACCACTTAACCCTTCTTCTGCTCAGCGTGGCTCGCAAACTAACTCCGCATGGCACTCCCTCTCCTCACAACTTCAAGCCGCCATCCAAATGTAGGCGACCGTAAACGGTAGCGGACCGTCGTCCAGAGCCTAAGGCGAGTGATATGGGGGTGGATGATATAAGGGGAGTCGTGCGAGGATGGGCGTGCCAGCAGATGTGACATACGTGGCGGCCGTATGTCGAATGAGCACGGAAGGCGAAGGCGGGTGTGCAGCGGCGTTGCAGAGGGGCCTGACGCGCAAATTGCAGCGCGATGTGGCGCCGTTGGGAGAGAATGACGGCGGCTCGGAGTCGTCATTCCAGCCAGTGCGGGCGTGTACTGGGTATGGGGAGCATCCTGGCAGCAGGTTGGTGCGCGAGCGGGTCGTGACGTGGCGGCGTTGCTGAGCGAGACGCATTGATAGAGCGGCGGTGGTATGGTGGAGACTGGCGGTTGCAAGGGCGACAGCGATGAGTAGGAGGAGGAGGGCAGGGCGAGGCCGGGGAGGGTGGCAGAGAGAGAAGGAGCAAGAGAAAGCAACGACAGACTCGATGCACTGACGAACAAGTGCGACGAGCGCTGGCGTTCGAAAGCCGCCGGCCTTCTCCGGCTTTCCGGCTTATTCCGGGAATCGACTGCCAGCGCATCGCGCATGCGCTCTGAGTCTCTCAGACTCTCTCTTCCTTTCTGCCTCACCATTCCCCTCGTCCCACCAAGTCCCCCTTTTCCTCCGTCTCTCCCCGCCTTGGACAACATTTGCACCCCAGCAACGTCGCCGCTCAAGACTCAATCAATGCAGAAGCTCGAGATTGGAGTAGCGGATGGAGGTGCTCGCTGGCGCATGCGACACAGGAGCAATTGAACATGGCCGCAGGTACGCCTACTCCCACTATCATTTACCATCGCGCTGATATGTATCTCGTCTGTGTGTAGTCCCCCTGTGCAGCGCGGCCTTATGCTCGCCTGCTCTCCACGTCTCCGCCCTCGCCGCTGGCGCTCACCCGCGTGTTGAGGTCGCCTCCACGAATGTTCTCATCCGGTATGTCCCTCTATTATATTTCTCTCTATACGCACGCAGTCGCTGCTATGCGCAGCGTGCGGCAGGTCTACGTGTTTACTCTCATCTGTCTAACCGGTCCACTGCTGACTCGCATCATACCCTACCACAGGCACCACCGGCAACACCACGTCACGAGTACATCCCAGTCCGTCTCAGGTATGTTTTCTGCTAGATATGAATTATGTATGTGTCTGATGCCGTTGCTTTTTCCCGTAGGTCACTCAAGCATCCTCACTTCACATGACTGTAAGCACAACCATTTCCGATTATCTGCTCATCACTCATGTCTTTGCCCACGCTCTAGGTAGGTCATATATTATATTTAGAGTACCAGCACATGTAATAGCTACATCACCAATAATTATATTTTTTGACCTACCCCCTTGATATGCTACTGCCAGCAATGATCTCAACAAATTTGCGTAAAGACCAATAAACTCGAGATAACCTCAAGGTAAACTAAGCATAACGCAACGTAGCCTACGCATAACCTATCCTAACGCGACATAGCGCTATGGTGACCTTTGTAAACATGCATAGCTTATGTGAACCTAGCATAACTTGCATAAATCAGTAAACTCGCATAGCTATGCCTACCTATGCATAGGTTATGGGTAAGTTATGTGGTCTAGGGTAGGTTATCAGGGAGTGTTTTTCCTGATGCTGATCATTGCCATAAACACGGCGTGCATGGCCTGATTCTGCCCTCGAGAAAAGGAGATGAATATTCGGGAAGAATCTTACCTTCTCTTTGCATTTTCTTCGACTTTTCTCCAGCCGAGAATGATAACTTCTTACCAATTTATCTACTCCTTTTTGGCTTGCGAGAAAGATACTTTTAGCTCGATAGAGAAAGCGAGTGGAATGCGAGAAGAAGGATGCATTTTTATCAGTTTGAGCTCAGATTTTCGATGTTTTTCTGAATTCAAAATTCTGTATGAGAGAAAATACACGAAAAATGTGTGATCCATTTTCATCCATGACAGAATCTATCTCTCGCCTCGCATTTCATTCGCGTTCTCTATCGAGCTAAAAGTGTCTTTCTCGCAAGCCAAAAAGGAGTAGATAAATTGGTAAGAAGTTATCATTCTCGGCTAGAGAAAAGTCGAAGAAAATGCAAAGAGAAGGTAAGATTCTTCCCGAATATTCATCTCCTTTTCTCGAGGGCAGAATCAGGCCATGCACGCCGTGAAACACTCCATCATTTCTCATAAAACACCTCAGATGATGCGAAATTAGATGGGATTATGAGAATGATGACCATTATACAGGATTATGATTGATTATGTTGGATTAGCCAAGTCCCCGTAATTTCGACTCTAATCCCTCATTAATTATGACCAAAGATGTGACATTACACGAGAATGATACAGAATGATGCAGCATTAGAGGCTTTAGACAACTTGTACCACGGCTTCAGAATACACAGCAGACATGAAAGGAGGGCTTCAAAAGCAATTCAATTGATAGAACAAGTACTACAGCACATGTACACTACAGGAGATAAGCTAATAGACATGTAACATACATAAAGTGAAATGGGAGACAGGATCCTGCGACAGAAAATATCAGCAACAAGTTACAGAGAAAACAATAATGGACATACCCTAGTCAGTATTTGCCAGGAGAGGATCCTGCCCCTATATATGCAAGAATCAGATCAGCATGACGCAAGACAAAGATACTAACAACACACACACTTACGTCGAAGTACAGCCTGATTGCGAAGGGAAGCGGGATGCTGGAGGGAGCATTAGCAGGACATCGGAAGCGAAGAACGAATATACGCACAACAGAGAACGCCGTGCTCCGCATGAGGTTACGATTCCGAAGACCGAGGAACGAGGGATGAAGAATCG